>VYXD01013154.1:611200-689862 GCA_013397195.1 Hylia prasina | reverse complement strand
AAAGGGAAGGGAAGGGAAGGGAAGGGAAGGGAAGGGAAGGCCCACCCTACGTAGTGATCAGAATAAGAGATCATCAGATAAGATGGCAGAAACATAGCAATTACTGAAAACATCTTCTACATAAGCAAGACGTTTGGAAAATTTTTAGTCTATCCTATTTTCTCCAGGAAAGATATGAAAATCTCATTTATATTTGTTCACATTATTATGATTCTCTAAAGCAAAACTTCTCATTTAGGCAGAGAATTGGTTTATTTTAACTATGGACAATGGGAAAGAAAACTACTAGAAATTATGAGCATAAGCCTGCGGCTCTCTTTTGGCTCTCTTGCCTTCTTGTTCAGGTAGACTCTTCAATGAATAAGTTATAATTGGTGTGAAAGTATCAGCCTTGAATCAAACACTGGGTGCAAGTAGTCTGCTCTAAAATATGGTCTTGACCAATAATTCAGAGCCAACAACTGTCCTCAGCAACCCAGCTTTGAGATCTAAATGGAGAAGAGGAATGTAAGAAGCAGGACAAAAACCCATAGTATGCTATATACACATTAGTTTGTCTATAGCAACACACAGGAGACTACAGAAACATGTAAAAAACCCAAAGAGTTGTGCTGGTTTATAATACAACCTTCTAAAAGTGTGAGTCCAATTCCTCACCTGCACTAAAAACATCAATACATTTTTTATTTAAGCCCACTGCCTTCCCATATAGCAACTAAAATTAAAGTCTGAGACACAAATGGTAGAAATACTGTGTCTGGTATATCATACTATTGTTCTATTAGGACAGGAACTTGACTGGCTAGTAAAAAAATCCCTGATGCCTGCTGTTACATTTATAGTGCGTCTGTTCTGAAAACAGTAGCAGCTGAAATAACACACAGTTCCTTTATCACAGTCCACAAGTTGCATTTCTGACATTTGAAGTTGATACCAGAGTTTTTATATTCATGAAGGCACTGAAGAGTCCTCATCTAACTCTATGCTGCCTACTAAAAACCCCATGAACTTCTTCTGAATAAACCATTGCATTTTATAGGCAAAAGCTCTTGAAGAAAAGCCCAAGGCCAACTTTATCACATCCCTCACTCCAGTTTCTGTATTTCCCCATACACATGTTAAAAACCAAAAAATGTAATTATTCCCATAAACTATTGTGCCAGCGCACAATACTCTTGACTTCCTACAGACTCAATTTCACAATTCTTTGAGGTTCTTCCAAAAGGGTATTTTTTCCAAGAAAAACACACTTCTTTTACACATTTCTTTTGGGGATAGAGAACTGCACAAGCCTCCAAGGAGATGCCTGTAATTCTGTCAGATTTCAGGTGTGGCTTTTCTCTGTGTACTCTGTCTACAATGTCATACTCATACAGGTCTTCTCTTATATTTTGTCAACATGGTGTATGCTTTTTTGGGGTCGAGGGGGCAGAAATTTCTGCTAGCACATCTTCTGTAGTGCTGTGACAGACAACAGAGACTGCACAGCATGTTCAGTTTTAACTTAACCCTACGTTGCTCTGCTCTACTCCTTGGATGGTGTGGGCTCTGTGTTGCCACTTAAGAAAGGAGAGGACCTCCTTGCTTTCTAAGCATCAACTCCCCTGGATTTTGTCCTGGAATTGTTACACCCTAGCCTTCTGAGGATTGTTTTTTCAAGTGACTTCTCATTATTCTAAATACCATCATATGGAAGATGTTTAAAAAAAACAGGGGTGAAGTCTCCAGGGAAGAAATCTGTAGACTCCTTTCTTTGACTCTGCATTCCTTTGCAAACTACTTAGTGCATGTTCAGCACACTCAGACACGAAAATTTTCTAGGGTAGATTTAAAACAGTTACAGAGGGAACACTACCTTTAAATAGACATGGAAAACTAATGTTGTTGCAATAAAAAGTAAATAAAGTTACTGCAAGGGCCTTATCCTCAAGGAGATAAATTATCCTAAGCCCTACAGGAACAAAAGCTGTAAGATTGTAAAATTATATTGCAATAAGTCACCCATGCAGAAAAGCGACTGGAGAAAATCTAAAAAGTACAGCACGAACTATAACACCCCAGTCTTCATACACATGGAAATCTCTGTTTGGGACCACTGGGCAGGGAGATGAGATATATATCACCCTAAAGAATCCTCTATGCCTGGAACATAACAATGGGTTAAAAATAACAGGCTGACTGGGTTGGAAAGTTACAGGTGTTCATAACAGCTACAGGACATTATTTCCTACACAATTTTATGGAATTAGACAGCTAGAGAAGAAAAAACCTTCTGAAAGTTCAGAATACCACCTTTTCGTTTTCTATTAGTATGCTAGCTTCACTGGAAATAAACATGTTCCCCTTTTGCAGGATCTTCCTGTTAGTAACAGTTGCACATAAATAAAGCTTTCTAAACAAACATCTTATCTTTTTATGGAAGGAAGTCCATTAATAAGGAATTGACGTCCTTCCTTGAAAAAAAAGATCAGTGCTAATTCTTTCCCATAAACTAAAGAAATAAACTTACACCCTGAGATTTTTTCCTCTATTTCCACAACAAACCGGCTTGTCTGCACGTAGATAAAATGGAACTATTTGGGTTTTCTTATAAACAGTATCTCTGTTGCTACTGTGCCCCATAATATTGAATAATTAATATCTTCCCTCAGTTCTTGATTGCTTCATGGAGCTTTTGCTTTATTTCAATTCTACTCCATTCGTGTTAAAAGTACATGGCAGCCTTTGAGCAACATTCAGCCTGGGAGCTTCAGAAACACACCATAAGTTTGTAACGTTTTGACCTATGCCATCATTTCCAGAAAGAAGTCATTTACTCAACAAATGCAGCCAAATATACTCTAGCACCTCTACTGTCATCTTCACTCACTTTGTCAGCTCCACAGGACATTTCTTTTGCCCAAAATGAACTTTTTTATGGAAAATCCTCTGACACAACCTTCATCTGCTTCCCTTCTTCAACATAACTTTTCCTTCAGACTAAGAGAATTCAAAGTTGATACTGTACTGTATACTACTTGTAAAAAATAAAATACAGACTTTTCTACCAATGGCTTCAGAAAAACAGCATTTTAACCTATTTGCAACAATGCTGAAAATAGAAATGTTTGTATGTTTAAGGAGAGTTTACAATTGCAATGTTATTGACATCACAATTTAGAATCTCAATGCCATATTACAGGGAGAACAGTCAAAGAGAACGGCAGAATAATGTAGTGTGTGATTACCATACCTGTATAAACTTAGGAGTTATAATGCCATAGTATTTTTGTATGAAAAGATCTATTTACCTTAAACACGTTAGCTTTGGGGGACACGAGAAACCTCATAAAAATATTTACATAGGAATTTTAAGAAAAAAAGTACACAAGTGTTGCTAGAAAAATGCTGTTATTTCTCTTCAGCTGTGTCTATAAATGAGTGCTATTTCAAAGGCATCTATTCCAATTTTGAAAGATGAAACACTAGTATGTTCCAGAAATCATACTTAGATGACCTAAGAATGCAAAAAATAAGAATCTGCAATTCTTTACCAGGAGTGTACATCAACTTTTCTTACACAATTCTTTACTTGAGAAGGCATTTAACATATGTCTTAATGCAGATAAATAAGAGAATGACAGGGAGTGAGACTGAGCACCAGGCTCCTCCTCCTCGTCTTCTAAAGTGAACTCAAGGATCCCTTTCTGATTCCGTTTTGCACTAGGACAGTTTGCTTTCCAAAGATCAGTCTGCTGTAGAAGTGACAAGCCCTAAGCAGGTAAGAGTCAGTCCACATTACACAAGCCTTGGTGATATTGGTTCCTTGCACTCTTCTTTGGCATCCATCAATAACCTTACATGCTGATTTCTACAGTTTACATTTAGAACATAATACTGTTAGTTGCTGGTGGAACCAGAAGACTTCATGTGCTTGTGGAGGTTTAGTAACACACACCTGAGTTTCATTATAAAAGCAAGAGCAATTTCCTCTTCCCTTAGTTCTATTCTTTTCAAAGGCTTAGGTCCACAGAAAGGCTTCCCCCCATTTCTGTTTAATTCTCAATAATGTACTGCGGAACAGTGACCTTTTATAAAAGCAAAACCAGAGCACTGCTTTAAAAGGTCACATGGCACAACTCAGAAAACAGAGCAGATATTCTGGTATCCCATGGCAGCACTGGAAACGGGGATACAGGCGATAGCCTGACAAGTAGCTGGACAAAACAGTACGCTGGGTTTTGTCTCCCCTTAGAAGTTTTACCCATTTTCCAGGACTGCCTGATCAGTAAGGATACCTTATGCAATTTCCAGCTCTTCTGCCTTACTTTTTCTTTACCTTCCTTCTCTTAGCATATTGTTCCACAAAACTTTTTTGATTTAGAATGATTCTTGACAGGGCAGAAAGCTTGGGGCAGTCTCAACGGAGCTCAGTAAATGTGTACAAAAAACTAAGACTTTTGGTAATTTGATCTTGCAAGATGGAGTTTTGGTCAGCTGTAGCAAACAAAAATATCTGTGAATGGCTTTAGGACTGCTGAATGAATGGATGGTACCAGCACACCAGACAAAGGTGCCCATTCAGTGGTGTCACTGTTACCTGTGCTGCTGTCCTCTCTTGTGCCCGCGCCTCCACGTTTGACAGTACTGGTGTTGCAACTGGTGGAGGAGGTGCTCTGCGCTTTTTCACTTCTGGGTTTGTTGTCATTCCAGAGATGTTACCAAGGGACAGTGATGAACCCAGGCTACTGGAACGAGAATTCACCGAAGGAGAATTTGGTGCTGTGGAAAAACCCTGTAAATGGATTAACATCTTGGATTAACATCACTCTTTAAAAACAATGGGAAAGAAAGAAGAAAAACAAGACACATCTGGTTACCGTTTAAACAATGATATGAATAATCATGTATGTTCCTCTGCCAAACCTGCTGAATTGCAAACTCTAACTTTTGGAAACTTCCAAAGGTCAACTGGAACAAAGCTTACAGGCAGTATTAATAAGACAGGAGGCACGATAAGCACCTACTGCGGTTTAACAGTAGTATTGATGGGAACACTGCTGCTGCTTGCTATTTAAAATATAAAGTTCACATCAAGACACATAATTACAGTTATCCAAATGCATTTGCGGTTGCATTTAAATTTCAAGTGGTACACATTTCTGGAAGCAAGATTTACTCTTAAACGCGAACACTGTATTAATAAAATGCTGTCAGTGTCTCAGGCTTGTCTATTTTGTTATGAATCTGCCTGATTTACCTGAGTCTTCTCTGCAGATTTACATAAGAGAAATTCTGCTACCATGAAACTATTTCCAATTTACATGCACAATCAAGCATAATCACTTACAACTTACTGAAAACAACCATTTAATTCAGGAATTCCTTACTGTTAAAATTTACTTCAGTTTCCATTGAAAACTTAATAAAATCAATGGAAAAAGTTTAACGGATTTCAGAATCTTAATACATTTTTACACTAGTATACAAACAGGAACATATGCAGTCACATAGTAGCAAATCTACAAATATGAAAGAGTAGAACTAGGATTGCTTGAAAATGCCCATTTTAACTTTAATTTTTACTCCTAAATTCAATACTTCTTTTTTTACTCTGCTAATAAAAATCTTGCAAAAACTTTTCCCTCAAAATCTGAGTCACCTTCTCCTTTTTTTAATTAAGAGAACCTTCCATATTCAATTGAAGATTTTACTTCTTAATTAAGTTATTTGACTGTAACTTCTTCCCAGAAATATCTTCTGTGGAATCACCACCGATACCACTTCACCATGACCTGGAGCTGAATAGCTCTTCTGGAAACGTAGGCTGATGAGCATGGTTGATAATGCTGCTCTTATCACAACAGAACATGCTACCACAATTGCAAAACTCTCCCATTGAGGACATAAAGCTCTCTGGTGGAATTTTGTCCAAAACCACAAAATACATACTGGCAGGAAACTTAGAGGCCACCCCAAACGCCATTACTTTCAAAAAAAGAAAGATAATTTCTTTCCACAAGTGCCAAATGCAAGCTTAGGTAAAAGTTAAAAACACAGGGCAGCAAGCTTAAAAACACAATTAATTTAGTTTTAGGACCATTGAGGAAGCACTGATAAAGCATAAAGAGCTGAAAAATAGAGCAATACAAAAATATATGTAATACAGACTCCTTTACTGCCTGGTAAAGTTCCATGTTCTGTAGATTCCTGTGAAAGCAACCGAGATGCAAACAGATTTTTGCTTTGTCTTGCATTTATTGTGTGCGTGATACCAATTACTGACCTAGATGCTTTTGTTACTTTTATGTTGCACACTGCACAGCACAGCGCATCTCTGAATAATGTATTTAGCACAAGTGGAGTATGACACCAGTCTTCTCTGACTGAAAGCAGTGTTTGCTGCTTTTCATCACCAATCTTTTTCATAACTGATTTCTCTGAATTGACTGGCATCAACAGCATCTTTACCCTTCCAGGAAATGAAGAAAAAAGCTTGAAGTAGAGGTGTTGTTTAAAAGATTAGGCATAGTCTTATAGCGCAGTAGTCTTGTCTTAGCCCTGTATCTTGGGCAGTGAAAAAAATAATGACCACATTTGTAAGCTACAAGTTCTACGCCATTATCAGTGCATACTGTACAAGGTCCTATCAAACAAGCTTTGTTTACTCCTACAGAAATGACAGGTTCACTGTGAAAAAAACAAAGCAGTCCTCTTCTCACACATTTACAAAACAACTGAACAAAACAATTTCAAAGTGGATTCTGCAGGTATGTTTTGACCCTATTAATTCTTTAGCCTTCTAGATAAAAGGGTGGAGAAATTTTAGACAAAGATGTATGAAAATAATAAAAAAGCCCTAAGACTTCCCTCCTAGCACTGCAAATACAGAGTACTGGTAAGATGATAGGCCATAACCAGTTTAAAATGAATACTCAATTTTATCTCAAGATCTTGTGGCTGAAGAGCTATCAGAATCCTTTCCCAAGCTACAGGTCATTGGGAAGGATTACAGTGATGAACAATTAAACAATTTAAAGATGTTTTTTTTTCTGTTTTTAAGCTTGTATTTCCTAACAGAAGATACAAGGGGAAAAAAGGTAATATTTCCTTGACACTATAACAAGCTTTTATTAAAAAGACTTGAATGACAGAAAAAATCTCAACCTTGCAAATTCAGCAATGTTTTCTTTTCCAAGTCCAACCTTTGTATGAAGCCCATTATTCCCTTACTGAGCATTTCAAGAATGCTCATGTAAATACACTTGCCCGAAAACAAAAACTCGCCACAGGTTGCAGGGGAATGGAATGAGGACAGTTTTGAACCAGTTTTGAATGCCCTCTCATGCAGCAGGCAGAGCTTTGCTTAACTGGAGGCAGACCTTCAAATTCTCCCACGTGTGTAGTCATTTTCTTTAGGAGAATAAAAAACTACCCTGGACACAAAACACTGACACAAGTGATTATGGCATGACTCATCTTTTGCTGTAAAACTAATACAGAGAGACAACACCTAACCAAGTTTTTATATTTTTTGTTGGGTTATAAGCAAGACAGTTTCTTTCCAAATCACGGGATTTTGGATGTTTGTTTTTCAGGCAGTTTAGCAAGGCAACTATTAAGAACATACAACATCAATCAAGCAAAATTGCAGGGACATGATATCTACATGCCAAGTACTCCAACCATCTCTCATTTCTTGTTTTTCTAATTTTGTTATCAAAGAACTGATTGAATTACTCAAATTACAGCAGTGTAAGTGAGGGAAGCCAAGCTGAGGAATTGAAGCCAATGTTGCTGGCTAAGAAAAGTCGGCCCTTAGCCTCCGTTTCATTTGACAAACAGGTTAGCACGAATACTGTGCTGAGAATCCAAATCAGCTCATAGAATCCATGTGTTTCATAGAGAAAAAAAAAGGAAAAAAGAAAAAAAAAGAAAAATCAATCTATAAAAGAAAATTCATGGAAACTAATTATGTAAAGAGCTTTCAAAAATGTTTCTCAACGCGCAAAATCACAGTCTTTGTTAAGCCACTAGTGTTCAAGCACTTTGCTACCAGTTCAAACAGCAATTAAGTAATGCAAACTAGCAAGAAAAACACAGTTTGTATTGGGGTTGTTCTTTCCCCCTGAATTAAAGCAAACACAATATAAAACCAGATAGACCAGCACAGGTCAGCAGTCAGCTTAGACACTAGGTAAGCATAGGTTTGGAATATGCATTGAAGCACAACCATGGATTAGAGTCCATTTCAATTCCAGTATATATTGGAAGGAGGCAAGAAACAACTGCCGTACCAACCTATGGTACCATCATGTGTCTTCATCATTTCATGTTAAACTTGCCAGCTAGTTTTCTTCCCTCTCATTAAACTTCTGAAACCCAAGGCACTTCCTGGGTTTTTTTCCTAATGTACCAGGTATTTTCTTTGGGGTTCAGCAATTTAATTTTAAGATTATTTTCCTACTAGTTCTTCTAATTGAAATTTAGCTGTCAAAGACATTTTTGAAGGGCAAATAGGGACTGCTAAAAATACAGAAGCATGAAGGCTAAGAGTAACCTGGTGAGGTATGCACACCACCCTCATTTTCAGAAAACACCAAGCAGTCAGCTGTCTACAAGACTTCTAAAGTCCCATAGCCTGCTGAACTCAACACAAGATAGATTAAGAGCCTAAAGATGAGGCCAGTCTCTGTTCCAAGGCCATCAACCTAGAATGCAGTTGTAAAATACCTTCTTCAAACTATCGCCTTTTCAAGAATAAACAGGCGTTCTGGTATTTCATGGATACTTTGAAAATTTTAGTCATATATAAAGAAAAGTAAGAGCAATCTATTAAAAATATAATTGTACTGCTGTGAGAATTCCATTTTACAAAAACGGATGTGTATAAAAATGGAAATCAGATTATGATTGTTTGTAAAAGATATCCCTTATATATAACTTTTTTTTTTACCCAAAGCCCTGTTATTAGCATTTCCTTGACTTTCTGATGACACTAAGTGGCATTTAAAGGTCAGCAAGGAAGAGGCTGCAGATTGCCTGCAAGAGTGATTTGACTTCCCGTTCCCTGTTCACACCGGTCAATAAAAATTTTTCAAAATGTCAAGTTCTTTTCTTGCGAGGTTGCTACAGACAAGCCTTTCTTCCGCAGCTCTTTGCCAAAACTCACATATTTGAGCTCCCAGTCTTGTTATGCAACTTCCTTCTCAGAAGTTTTTAAATCAGAAGTAATCAATTCAGCTGTTTTTAAGCACTCAAAGTACCAGATGTATTAACAAATAGTAAGGACTTTATTTTTTCAAAATGGAGACCAAAAAAAAGTATCATAAAGGATATAATTATTTTTTGCAAGTGTACTATGTGTAAATATGAAAGGTAAGATTTACAGCAGGCAAACAAATCCTTCTATTCAGTGACAACAAGACTATTTATGCCTGTTAGACATTTAAAATCTATTAATGCAAACTTTTATTGATTAGCTGAATGATACCACAACTGATTACAACTGGCCATATAAAATTCCAGACAAGGTTATGTCAGAACTACTGCACAAAGTGAACTTAGAGGCTGTTTTCCCTGACATGACAGTGATATTAATTATACTAAATTTGCACTAAAATTGACAACACAGAAACTGAATTAATCCAAGTTCCTGCTTCAGAACTAAAGCATTATACTGCAGTCATGAGATTGCTGGGAGACACAGTTAAAAAACCCATCAAAACAAAACAAAAAACTTGTGACTACTCAGATTTTCCTTTCTAACCAGCCACACTGAATACAGTTTATTTTTTTGTACTCCCTGAAGCACTTGTGCTGACAGTCTGCAGTCAGAAGGAAAAAAAAAGTTAACCTTTTCCTGTTCTGAACTGAAAAAATAAAAAAAGCCTTTTAACGCAATTTATGTTATGCTGCTTTTTTATCTCACTTCATTTTGCTGTTGGTAGGAAATTATCTGGTCACACATCACAATAACATAAGAGAAGCAACTATTTCATTCCCACAACAGTTATTTACACAGGCTGTACTGTGTTGATTTTATATGCCTGGCAAGTAGGCTCTCAAGTTCTTACTGTAAAAGTTTTGAGTTATACTTTGAAGTCTGTACAACTAGTGCTACCTTACACTTGTATGAGTCTATCAGAGCATCTAGACAGCAGTTCCAGATCTTGTGATCAGGGCCTGTTTGGTAGACACCAGAACTACAGAACCAGAGATGTCTGAGAACATTCTGTCTCCTGTGCCCCAGCCAGTTCTCCCTCAACGTGGGTGACCACATTCCTCTTGCTTTAGTACAGAGTTTTTTGATCAGAAATCCTAGCAGTGCCAGGTGCAAGGCAGTCACCTCCCATACAAAATCATCCATTTTATCTCCTAGTGCTAAAGTGACCAATAGGCCAATCTTTCACTGCAGAGGTTGCTAAAATTTTCCTATGACACAGGTCCACTAGGTCCTAGGTCCACTTCCTCTGCAATTATGCTGTTTTTCTTAATTGTCTTTATCAGTATTTTTTTCCTTGTACCTTAACCATAACTTCCCTTCCTAGAAGCTTATCTGATTACTTCTCATCTTCACTTAGGTAAGCTCATGGGATAGAAAGTGTCTACAGCTAAAAGTCTAGCCTTGGTTTCCAGCTCCAACTGATTTATGTTCACTTTGCAACTCCTGTGATGCGCAACTCCTTTTCCAGTAGAAAAGCTGAAAGAACAACCACCCAAGGAAAGGAACTAGAAAAATGGAAGCCTCCAGGAAAAAGATTTTCCAAAACACACCAAGGGGCTTAGATTCACTGTGAATTTCTCAGTAGGGAACAAGTATGGGTATTAACTCTGGCCGCTTCCACTACACTGAGGACAACAAGGGTGAGCAACCAGAGTGAGCTTCCAAGAACCTTCTTTAGTTTTTGTTATACTTCTTGTGCCTCATAATATAAAGGAAGTGAAGCAATATTCAAAACTCATTTTCTATTTGAAAATCACATGGATACTGCATGAACATGGCAAAACCCACAAGTAAGAATCCACATATAAGCTGCTTACTTTTTTTTTGATGAACTGTCAAATATTATATTTTGAAGTTTAGGAATATAAACATTTTACTCAAATCATTAGGAGGTTAGTAAATATGGGTTTGGAATACATGAATTCCACCTAAACATAAACATGTCTGTAAACTCTTGCAAATATAAAAAAACAGATGCAGTATCACTCACTACTACCACCTCCCTCAGTATTCTGCCAGTCTGAGATCACAAATTTAATCTGAGTTCTCCAAAACTAAAGGAAGTACCATAGCACATATAAAGCAGTGGAATACAAATCTAGGAATTCAACAATGTGTACTAATCAAGCAACTCAGAGACTGTCAAGTCAGTTACATTTTTTCAAGATTTTATGACAGATCAATGCTTTGAGAATTTGTCAAGGATTTGAGAATTGAAGCTTTTAAAATCACTTCTTATAATTTTAAATTCATTGTATTTCCTCCAAATAAATTCTCCTGCTTCCTGTTTTACTTCTTAGATTTTCTCAAGTCAGAATACCTGTCATGCTTAGTAAAACCTTTGTCTGTTATTGCTACCCAAATTCATT
This sequence comes from Hylia prasina, assembly GCA_013397195.1. NCBI lineage: Eukaryota > Metazoa > Chordata > Aves > Passeriformes > Sylviidae > Hylia > Hylia prasina. The sequence goes on along the minus strand of VYXD01013154.1, from coordinate 678,288 downwards.
CATGTCAGTCTGAAGAAGTCAATCAGTATCAAGAGAAATGGACACAATAATTTTTTCCATTGTAGCAATAGATGCAAAAAAGGGAAGACAAGCTAACTTGATTTACATTTTTGTCTTTGCATCACATCTTCTGTAAGTGACAGCATGTTTTAAACAAATTCACATTTTTTTAAAAAAGCAACATCCCAACAGAATTAGCAAAAAATAATCTTTCTTGACAGAAGAGGGTAGCCATGTCTCAACAACTCAGAAGGTGGGAGCAGAATGCTGCCTGGTACTAATGGGAAGACTCAACTGTATAAATGGGTGTTTGGAAGGCACACATATATAAACCCTTTGTGTCCTCTCCCATGAGTCTGGACACTGAACTCATTGCTGTAACCAGCAAGCTTGTATCCTGTGGACCTTGTGAATCACAGCTGAGGAACTTGTTAACAAGAAGAGAAGCTTCTTTGATTCAGAGCTGTTAGCATTGACAAGTCACTCTCAGCTGGATGTAGTGAAAACACACTACAAATCTTTGTAATGCATAATTGATTTACTTTCTATCACTGTGTGTTTTGTGAATGAGTAAAAAATTATTTTGCTGAAATCTGAAGATATTTAGCCACAAGTGAAAGAAATGTAGGCTGCCAATTTTTTTCTGAACAAATGGGATCAGCAAAGCAAGGAACAGTACGTTCAAAACAGCAAACCTCAGCTCAACATCACATAAAGTGACATATTTTACACCTAATATTACACTATTCTCCATATTCTCAATTTATAAAAATGCAGCTAAAGATGATGAGACACAGAATTATTGTGAGATACTTCAACATTGGTATAAATACAATGACATCTATGAAAGCCACAGGTTTTATGTGTGTCCAGTCCCTTAAAATGTCACTTTAGAGTGTCACACATTACAGAGAAAACATAGGCATATATGCACAAGCTTCCAAAACATGCCAACCTCCTTTCTGCCCTTGTGGTGCTCTGCAGGTGAGACCATCAGGCTGAGTGAGAGGACACAAAGCATGTGGGTTCTTTTTTAGCTTTCTGGATGTGAGACGTATTTTAAAAACCCATAAAATGCAAATACTTTTGCTTTTGTTTTGTGTATGCAAACCCTAGTGAGAAAAAACCCATCATTAACATAGCATAGAAAACAGTTTTGGATCAAATGTTCCTATGGTCTTTGGCAGTTCAGAGAAAACATTGCTACCCATCACTCAGGTGGGAGGTATGGAGTGCAGGCTGCAGACACAATCTGAAGTGAATTCCAAAATCAAGCTGAACTGAGGTGACAGTCTGGGATGCCACCAGATGCTTAGGGTAAGGTTTGTTTGCCTTCCATAAAATGATTTATCTTGACTTTCAGAAGCATGTGGACATCTTTGTGTCTCATTTGATAGAATGTTCTCTCTTTTTCTTTTCCTTCTTTCTTTTAATATCATTTTGGGAAAATACCAGAATAAATTTAAATCTAAAATGCACCCTCTTGGGGCTGATTTACATCTTTCTGGCTAGACTGCTAAAAACTCATCTTCCACAGGTCCAACACTTTTTGTCACAATGCACTGTCACAATATGTCAGCCTATAAAAAAACCACTGTATTTTGAAAATAGATTTTTCATTACTGTCAAAAATACCAGTATGTAAAGCCACTATGGGAATAAATAATAATTTCAAAAGATTTCCAGAAAGGGGTATCCAATAAAAGACAGTCAGCAAATTCAGCTACTCACATAACTTTTTTTTTTTTTTGATAACTACGTGCTTGTAATGAGAGATGTGCAGGGAATTATAAAAGAATTGGTGAATCATAAAAGGAAATAAGAAAAAATGTGGAAAACATTACAAGTCTCTTTCTGGGTATTTGTTCAAGTGGAATAATAGCAGACGTGAAAGAAGTAGGAAAGAACACATGAAGTGAGGATGGGAACAAAAACAGTAATTGTGGCAAAAAATTAAGTGAACATTTCATGAGATTTGACCAGAAAGTAAGTCCTTGAAGAAATTCAGAGATAAAAATCTGGAAAAGGAGAAGAGCATAGCAAAAAGCAGAAGAGTTCAGTGAATGTGATGATAAGAGTACTGCCTTATATCTTGGGAAAGGAACAATGGACTAAGGAGGCTGTTCAGGACAGAAATCGTATTTTGTAAGAAAATTCCATGACTGTCCATATTCTGGTCCAGAAAGATGGTGAGGTTCATGTTCATTTGCCATGAAGCCAGTGGCAATTGAACAGAACTCAAACCAGAAAAGATTTAGCCTTGAAAGTAAAGGGGACTGATATATATATACACACATATATGTGAACATGATAAATATTTCTTTGGTAGGGATTTAATGAATAGTAAGACATGGAAATGAGGCAGAATGGAAGAAAATAACAAAAGGAACACTTTGAAACGTATGAAGAAAGGTCCAAAAGCCAATGATATACTCAAACAAAAACCCACATTTTAAAGGAACCTGAAGAAAGAATTATAGAGGAAAATTCACATGGACTCCAAAATTCAATTCAATCCTAATATAGAAAGAAGATAGGAAAATATTAAGCTGGAAGGAAAACAGGGAAGATCATTAGAAAAGAGGCTATTTACACTTTGTCTTGGAAGGGCATTAGCAGATAGTGTGAGAGCAATCTTGGAAGACTGAGGATGGAAAAAGCCACATTTTTGTAAGCTTGAAAAAGCTGGTTTCTCCTTTCACTTATACTTTTGCACTACATGAAAATAGATTAGCTCGGTCCAACAGTGTTGAACAACCAAGCCAAAAATCAAAATCTGTCTTGACTAATGGTCTGGCAACAGGCTTCAGGAAACAGGGAGTTCAAAAGGTCAAAGACTGACAATAGAAAAAAAAAAAAGACATTTTTCCACTGGTTTTTAGCATTCATCAATCATAAAGAACCACAAAATGGATCAGAAGTCTTGAGCAAAATGAATTTATCACTGCAATATGAATTGATTTTCTCTAGAATTACTAATTCTTTTTCAATCAATTTTTAGTTCATGGAAGACAGAAGTTGTTACATCTATAATATATGTCCTCCTGAAATTCAAAATATTTTAAAAACTATTGCAGAAGTTCTTCTCTGTGAATTCTTTTAACATACAGAAACTATTAAACCACTAGAGTTGATCATCTTCAATATATTTTCATTGTAGGTATGCCAATTTTTACTGGAGGAGGAGATGGAAACTTTACATTAAACATACAATTTAAAAAATACCTGCTTTAATGTCTGCATAGTCAATTTTTATGGCGACCAGAATTATGAATGGAATAGTTCCTGGCATGAGGCTTTTGGGTGTGTATTTGCTTGGTTTTGGAAAAATAATTTCTGGGTTTTACTGAAAGTATTTTTATTTTACTTGAATTAGAAAGTGTTTTCTCCACATTTTAATGAAAGTGTTGTCCTTATGCAAGTTTTCCAGAGGCGAGAAACATGAATGATCAATCCTCAAAAACTTTCAGTGTCTGCTGAAATTCTGACACATAAGACTACTGGCCTGTGAAAATCTCTGCTTATTATGACTGTTCATGAATGAAGAAAATCTACTTGGATTCAAAGGCAAATTTTCACCAAGATCTGCAGAACTTCTGTGAAGTCAGAGGTGTTACTCTGATCTATTCAAGCTCAGGGAACAGGCCTCCAGCGCCAGTCCTTATAATCCAATTCTGGCACAAATACTTTATTAACTTAGAATGCATTCCTGCAACAACTTTTCCCTTTGAAGTATGTGGTGACTGTAGGTGGTTGGCTAGAAGGAGACAACTACAATCACCCAACTGTCAAAGCAAACTTTCAAAAAGGAAACTTTACACTTAGCAATGATAAAATGCTGCCAAAGATATTACTACAAAACAATATAACCTCTGAAGACTTTAAAACTTAAATTAGAAGAACAAATAAGCTTTTGAACTCTAAAATTAGTGCAAATGTTAAAACAAATCCTAATTACAGAGTCACTAAGATGATTCTAGCAACATGAATCAGAAGTCTGCAGCCAGGGATTTTACAGTTTCAATTAGCTCTTTCAGACGTCTGGATGTGCAGGTGTGTGTGTGCATAACCTCTGTGCACACATCCACGGAGCTACATGCAAACACAGGGATGTATGCACACACATCTCACCACTTCAGTTAGCTCCTCCTGACACCTGCACACGTTTGTTCCTCAGTGCACATACATCTACTACACACTGAGTACAGTATGCTGAGTCTGAAGCCCTAAGGGCTGGCCTAAGCAAGCTCCCTAACTCTGCATCTTTCAGTAGTTTCAGGAGTTCCATGACAACTTCTGACTGCAAACTACAGCACTGGAGCAGACCAACCCTTTAACGAGATATGACAGCTTTCTTGCAGAAGACAAGATCAAAACACAAACTCACATCATGCTTACAGCTTGATGGTCAGGTACTGATGCCAACAAACCACTCTGAATTATAACAGCTGAATATTTAGTCTCAGATCAGCATCAGTGGTCACGAATAAAGACAAGGAGTCAGGAGGACTTCATGTAAGAGTACAGGGGTGAGGAGAAGATTTAAAGACAATACTCTCCGGCTGGGCAATGGATAGAGCACATTCAGGTTAGGTGTGGTACACAGCCACCTTCTGTTTCATAACACCTACAGATTGATACCTGCAGAAATTAAGCTTGTCTCATTAAAGGAGGTGATCAATTTGGATAGAAAAATACATATGCTTATACTTTGAAGAAGTCATGTGAAGTAAAGTGAATTAATCTTCCAAGACCACGAAATTCAAATCCAAGCTTCCTCTCCATCCTGAAGGATTTTCCAAAGACTATCCTCCTTGGAGAAAAATCTATACCCTGATCACGCTGGCAAATATCATGCAAGTTCATTAATTGGGTTCAGAGGAACAACAGGCTAAGAATAAAGAAACAGACCCTCCCTTTGAATTTTCTTTGAAGTAATGCTTGAACACTATTTTAATATCCTTGGCCTTTAAGTCTTTTCTTATTGTGAACATTTTTTGCTATTCTTCCAACTCCAACTTTGTCCAGACCACTCCATCTTCTAAATAAACGTGAAGTGATAATATAGGATACCACAAAGGGACTGGAAGTACAGATGTGCTGGAGACCAGGCTACTTCAGCCTTTTGTATAAACATATATATAAATTCGTAATTTTATCTTCCTTTGCAGTATACTGTACACTGTGAGGTTTCTCCAAGTCTAAAACATTAGTGGCATATCCTTAGGAAATCAGAGCTTGACTTGTGAATGCTTATTATTCCCAAGAAACTAATTTTCCTGCTATGTATAGCCTTGTTTCTTTGTGAATTTAGTGTGAAATACTAAGAAATCATCTCCAATCTATTTATTTCCACAGACTGGTGTACTCCAATTCACTGGAGTCAACTCCCCCATGCTCAGTTTTGGCAGAAACTTTTCAAGCACAGTCCCAAATTTAACTGACACAGAAGTTAAAAACCTGTGAAATAGATACAACATACACCACACTTGGACTTCAACTGGCACAATTACAGCTTAAATAGGGCAACCAGTGCTGGGAATTCTGCTCACTTGTTGGTATGCACTGCTTCAGATAACAAAGAAAAACCTGCTTTTGCAACAAATTATTGGTTGGTGAAAGCCACTCCCCCTCCTTCGCCACTGTTTGCAATTCATCCTCTACAAGACTTAACATGTTCATTGGGGTTTTCTCCTTCCCCAGTGAGAAAATGCTCTATAAACTAAGCAACTTCAAGGGGTTTATCTGCACCAACTGCCCATCAAAAAGGAATGAAGGTCTTGTGTTTCAAGAGATTACAGTGAAAGTGTCAGAAAACTTTTGAGAACCTGAAGTAGGACAAGAAAGAACCATTCTAAAATGGACTAGTGTAGTTAATGGCTAACAACAAAATAAAGGATATGGTCCAAAGCCAGCAAAAACCAGCAGGAATTTTCCCATTGGCTCTAGTGAGTTGTGTATTGAGTCTCTAATAGTCAATCTAACTGTATGATGCTGAAAGAAAATAATACCCTGAACTATGCTGCCACTGTCATTTCTCCAGAAAATCTTTTTCTTCAGTATACTTTCAAGCTCAATGAAAATCATACCAATGCCAGCCGAGAAAGCATAGCTCTGATTTTTTAAACATAAAATTTGATCCCAGATACCCACACTTCAATCTCTTCTGTTAAAGAAATGAAGAAAGTCCAACAAAACACATATGAACTGGATCCCAAAAAATAGGCAAGGAGTTGTTTTAAAAGTATGATCAAAACAGATTAAAAACCAAAACCCATAGAACCCAAAGTATGATCAGATACCCTACACTGATATAAAACTAGTTGTGTAACTAATTGGCAAGGGTTTAAAAAACCAAAAGACATGATGTTAAACAGTATATGAACATGTCTACAAAGCTACTTTCACCCTTAGTATGATACTTTCTTTGATGTAATTTTCAGGAAATTAAAAGTAGAACAATATAATAAATTCACAAGCAAAACCAAAAAACATTAAGAAGTCCTAAAGTATTGCCTTTCCATAGACAGAGGATAAAGTGGGCTTTTTTTTTTTCTAACTCAAAGAAGTTACACAGGATATATTTTCCCAGCTCCCTTTCTCCCCCCCGCCTTTTTGGGCGAGAGGGGAAGAAGGTGTGAGAACTTTGGATAGGCAAGTTACTTTTAATTAAATACTAGTTAATAACTTTGTAAGACCTGTACAACTGCCAGTATTTTTAGTTGATATTGTCTTTCTAACCTGTAACCCTTAAACTAGAACAAGAACCTTGTTTAACATTTGTTAAATTTAGACAGCACCACTATCCACTATTACCCCCCTCCCACTGCTGCTGCACTAATCTCCCATGCCAGCTGCTCAAATGTTTACATCTGAAGGGCTTTCTCCGTGCAGAAACAGTCTCTGCACAGTATCTCTCATCTGTACATTTGCCAGAATCAAGGCAAGAAAAGCCTCCCTGCTGGAATTCTTGATTAATAAATAGTCTTAAATGTTTCTTCTTCCCTTCCCCCTTCTTCGAATCCACTGCCATTAGGTTTTTACAAGGCAAACCTCCACAGTGCCCTTTACTGGCCTGACTCTTGTCCTGTGCAAACAACTGTAAATCAGAACAAGCTCCATTTAGAGTCAGTGAAGTCACACCATCTTCTGTGCTGAAACTGGGAGAGACTGAAATCAAGATGCATACCTGACCATTTGCTGGGCTGGAAAGAAGAAAATGTTACAATCAGAGAAGGGGGGTGTGGGGAATTTAACACTAACAGTATAAATCTATTGGTAATCTGTCCATCTCACTGTGTTAGTGCACTTCAGAGACAGCCTGCACAATTCATATCCTACACACCAGTCACACCTGGCTCACAGAAGGTCACTGAGGCACTGAACCAGAAAAACACCTAAACAGGTGCTTGCTATGGCACTGAAAAAGTCAGTGGGGCAAATGCCTACAGCTACTCTCCTATTTTAAGACCTCTGTGGGGCTATGTCTTGCTATCTGCCTTGATCTGCTTTCTCTTCTGCCCTTTCAGCTGACCACTTCCAAAACCAGAAATATTTTCCTTCCTTCGTTCGCCCAAGTGTTTTGAGATTTGCTTTAAAGTGCAAATGACACTGAAAAAAAAAATTCAAGAAAGTGGAACTGACTACTTCATACTGTTGAAAAGCCTTTAAAAAGATTGACCACTGTTTGCCACACTCTTTCCCTGCTTCAGTTTGCATCCCAAAATGTTTCCAAGAATTCAAATGAAGTATCATATGCTTTAAACAGAGTAAGAGAAAAATGAAATTATTTGTAGACCTTTCTGCTAAGCTCAGAGGGGAGGAACAGTATTGTAAGCTGCACGTAAAACACTTACAAAACCTAATTCAACAGCTGTCTATGAGAAAAAAGGAAAATAAGAAAAGCTACAGGTGTTAGATGGACTCTTTTTGCAGTGATGAACAACTGAGAAGCACACACTGCACACTCAGTGCTACACAGTCTTTGCATCATCCAGACAACTCTTTGAGTTAAAGGAAGATCTGTAAGGGACACTAAGCCTCATGTAGGTCTGACTTTGCATGAAAGAACTAAGCCATAAAGTTCACTTAGGAAAACTTCGCCATCAAAGTAAAATGCATTGTGTCCTGTCAGCAAGTGTTTTGCAAATCCTCCCTCACCTGCCATAAGATGTTATTGAGACATATGGTTTCACACGCTACCAAGCAGCTCAGTCTTGCCAACGAACAATAATGCACAGAACAAATATGTGTGGAAATCATGAGATCATCTAATTAAAAGAAATGTTATTGTATGCCACTACTTTTAATGAAATCGAGTCTTCACTGTCCACAGAAGAGGCTGGAAAGTAACCAAGTCCTATTAGAGCTGATGCCTCAGAAATTGTTTGCAAAAGAAATTATACCTTAACTGGTGCTGAAAATTTTTGCTGTATCTAAAATCTACATATATTAATAGGATATCTTAGACCAATGCAATGAATCTATGATTACATGGGATTCAGATTATGCCACTACAAAACAGGTTTTTCTGTCTAAAAAATTTCCATTCTATATTAGAAATATGGAATCAGTTACATACTATTAGCCATTTCTGATTTCATCTAGTAAAGGGCACTGGCATAAATACACACTAATCCTTTCATTATAGTAGTTACCACTCTAAAGCCTGACAAGAAATTCCAATTGTGAAAAGCCTGATCCTGGTATAAACTTTTGTTTAAAGGTGGTATTTTCCAGACCACTGCATGCTTGCCACTATGAACAATATGCTGAATGGGTTATGACCAAATGAGAATTACAAGGCTATTACAGACTATTAAGGGGTTCTGGTAATATTAATTACCAAGAAAGCAAAGCCTGAGTGGTTGACATGTCACTAGAAAAATCTCAAATGGAATTTTTGAGTTTGTCTTTGGGTATTTTTTAATGTGCTTTTATTAATGCAAATTAAAAGCCATTGGTCTTATTAGCTGCTGCTTTATTCTATTTTTTTTTTTTCAGTGAGTTAACTTCAGTTAACTACTTTTCAGTGAAATCAGTAACAAAAGATGAATCAGACATAAAAGGATTTGGGTGGTTAAGGGCGTGTCACCAGGTCTTAATTAAACATCCGAGGGAGATATCTGAGCCAACTTACGCCAGACTGACTGGGTACATCACCGTGTAGAGAATGATGCCATACAGCCCCGGTCTGGAATTGCCACACACAAGCCTAACTTAGCATGTTCCTGTTAGGTTATGCCTCCCTAAATCACAGTGGCTTGCACTTTCTCATCAATAAGCCTGACACATATCCCTCTGATGTGCTTACTTCCATTTTGGTGCCTGAATTCTGCTTCTGGGCATGCTGAGCATAGAAACTGTGGAGAAACTATGCTTCTAACCTCCTGCCTAAATTCCAAAGGCAGGATCCATAAAGCGTGCAAAATCTCCTTCTTTGCCAGCCAAGGGGCCTGATCCACTATGTATGTTTAAAGCACAACTAAGCAACTGGGCTTCACAAAAATGCAACTGCCTAAAAAGGCAGCTACAGTGTTTTCCTCTTGTCCTATCAAAACCCCTGCCCCAAGCTGGATGATTCAGTAAGAGTATGCTAAATCCAGGTCCAAAACCATTATCTAGTTGAGAAATAACAAACTTTCCCCTCTTGTGAAGAGAGCAAGACTATTCTCTGTTCAAGGACATGAACATGAATTTAGCTAAAAAGAGATTAAGATTAGGGCATTCATCTGGGCAGAAAGCCATTTGGCTCCTCCAGTTCTAGCTTTAGTGACTACTTACTTGCTGGATGTAACATCTGCTTAGCATAAAACACAGAAAAAACATCTCTGGCGCTGGCACTGGAACCCAGATCTGCCACCGCACTTAAGTTAGTTCATTACTGGTCTGAATAGCTAAGCTTGCTCTTGCTCTCTGAGTCACTGAATGTTTGGGTATTTTTACAAAAGGGTGCTTCCCACATCAAGAATACCTCACAGCTTTGTTCCAGGCAGTCTCCAGCCCAGTAAATATTTTGGGGTTTTTTTTGCAAAGGAGGAAATAATTCTCTGATGCCGGTATCTCTAAAGGCAAAAAAGAGAACTTAGTTAACTCACATTTTGGATAACAGTGGTAGGTGGTAATGCTCTAGAGTAAAAGCTTAAAATACCTGAATCTAATGGCTGATTTGAGATTTGAATCATGAACAGAGGCAGGTAACAGACACAGATGGACAGAGTTTAACAAGCAACTTCTGCTGTGAAGATTTCAGTGGATTCAAAACTTCGGAAATCTGACGCTCGGCTGCTTGGATTCAGAATCCAGACACCCACACTGTCAGGTATTTAAAATAGGCACTGCCAGACACTTGTACCCAATTCATTTTGTAGATATGACCCTACTCAAGCCCTTTTGATTTGACTTAATCCATTTCTCTGCATTCATCTCAGAACATTTCTTGACAATATTTCCTTCCACTGCAAGAGCTGAAGATTACGAGCCATCTTTTTAAAAGTAGCAACATGAATACCATGAGTTGTGATGATTTCACTCTGAACCACGCAGTTCTAAATAAAGATATAGGTTCTGGCAACTACTGACTACCTGATAATATTTAATTTTTTCTTAAATAAAACCTTCATGATCACAAAACAGGAGCTTAAATGCAACTTCTAGAAACCTAACACTCAGAAGTCAAATGGCAGGAAGTCCACCCTAAATGATTTCTTTTCGAATCTCACGATCTTAAGCCACTTTTGTGTGGTGAGGGCAAGAGCTGACAAGTGATTTCTGAATGCATGAAGTTGGCAAGTACAAGCTAAGCAGCACAGACAGAACGGGGGTCAGCTGACATGTCTCTTTACCAGATACTGTTTTTAATAGCTTGTAACTTCACCATGCTTTAACCATGGATGCTGAGACTTTCCATTCCAGGTGTCTGCCNATTTTTTTTTTTGCACTGACTCCAAGGACCTTTTCTTTGAAGAGGTCTAGTAACAACACATTGTGGAGCAAAAACTTGAAGTCTAGTGGTGGCAGGCAGCCACTTCTTCAAGCTCTTGCCTTCTGCTATCACATACTGAAAGAAAAATCTAAAGATACTATAATACGCAAAACCATCTATGATTCACATGAGCGAAGACAGTTAATATCCTGTAAGTGCACATCACAAAAGGAGGTGGGTACAGCTACATCTCTCCAGCAGCCATAGTCTGGCTGAAAGGCACCTCCATGGTCTGCTTAATCTATAACTCTGCTCTGAGACAGAATAAAGTACATGTAGCTCATCCTCTAGACATTTTTGGAGGTTTTGCAGATTAGGGAATGATAAGGATTTCACAGTCATTTTAATATCACGCTCCCCTGTGAAATTTCCATGCAGTCAAATTTTCCCCCTTCTTGTATCCAAGTTAAAGTTCTATTGCTATATATAAAGCACATTGCTTCCTGTCCTGCCCTCAGTAAATAAGGACAAATAAAGTTGATCATTGGCATCTTTACTACCTACTGAAATTCTCTCAATGCCAGCTTAAGCCTTGGATAAACCTTCTGTCTTACCAAGGCAAGTTAACAGTAATGATTTTTTTTTTCCACAGTGTATCACAGGCTATCAAAATAAAACTAACTCTATTGCGATGATGAACCTTATGCTGAGATATATGGTATTTATTAGATCTCTTTTGCCTCTAATTATGTAAACAGCTGCATGAATGGAAATATTTATTGTTGTATCTTCCTTAGTGTCATCCTCTGGCATCTAACTACCAGCTTACAGGCATCCTTTAATGAAAGACTGGGGTGAACAGACCTGTCTGCTGCAGTATTTAGAGAACTTTCCACGCTCAGTTTGTTGAGTTTTGTATTTTGCAAATGAAATCACACTAGGAAACATTGTTTCAAGGCCAGATAATATCCTACATCTTGGACAGTGCATAGATAGCTTTACCTCCATAAAATGCAACATAACTATCCCAGGATTTGTCCCTGCTAATAACAACTAAACAACTCTAAGTATTGTCAGGAGACCATGAAGGGAGAATGTGAAACCAGGAATTTAAAGCAAACGTGATTGTCAAACACAAGGGAATATTAAAAGCGGATGGCTGTTAATTTCCATGTAGATGACATGAGCAGTATTCTCATTCCTATTGCCCTGAACAGCACCTGCCTATGTGACATGAAATCGTTGGAGGAAAGGATATTGCCTGATCACCTGGGACCTGGCATGGTTGAAGAGAAATAACGTTCATCTTACTGTACTTGATTCTTCTTTCTACCCATTCTGAACTGAGAACATGTATCATGAATTGTGTAACTCCTACCATCAAAGAGGGCATAGAAGTTACAGTTGGAGTACAAGGCTCTGAAACAGTAAACCATATATGTTTCTAAGGCCTTTATATGGAAGAGTTGTTGCTGCCACTTAAGAAGTGTTTGCCAGGATTGCAATGCACCAAAATTCTTGATGACTTCTATCAAATATTAGCACAGAGCTTTTCTTCTGGAGAACAATCTTGCAATTATTCAGGTACTATGAAATAAAAATAAAATCCAAATCCCCCCCCACATATCCTAAAAATATCTGTTTGGTACTTTAAATTACATGTTTCTTTTCCTCTTGTAGTTTTGCATATGAACATATATAAGCAGAGAATGACAAGCTCATCAAGCAGAGGACTACTGGACTATTTGCTTCATTTAATTAATTGATTCTATTATGGGCAAAACTTACATTCTGACATACATTGAAGACTAGGTATTTAAAAAATGGTGCTGATGAAGTGCTGATGAAGATCCTCCAAAACTGCACTGCTGCAGCCCTGTTTGAACTAGAGAAACCTTGTGTGATAAGACTTTGTGCTGAAGTTTCAAAACCTCTGATAAGTGTTCCTGGCTGTACTTCTAAATATTTGTTCCCAGGCTGACATATTACATAAACAAAGTCCACATCAGAGCTACACATCGTTCAGCACTTGGGATGTGTTTTTTCACTCTTGATTTATGAAAACATGATGGCCCCAAAAATAAAGCCAGCTAATTTTAGTACTGTGTTCCAATACTGTGTTTTATCTTGATCAACTGTTCATATGAGGACAGTGACACCAAGCGGCAGAGAGGACTCAAGTTCCCTTTTTTTTCCCAGCTGTTCTGAACTCCAGCTCCAAGAGCCTGCCTTTGGCACAGAAAAAGCTGAATACTGCTAACTGTGCTGCAACTTCCAACTGCTTTACCTGTATGTTGTGTATTTCAATAGCATTTGTTCTGTGAAAAGTTTACCTGGATATAAAACTCATCTGCTTAACACGAAACTGATTTATTTTTCTTCCCCGATTAAGGGAAAGGACTTCTACTTAATTTACAATACACTGTTGGATTTCATGTCCTTTACTGGTGTGTGGTGTAGTGAACTGCTGCACTTTGAGGATTTTAGTGGAGAAGTATTTTCTTGCATTTATACAACCTCTCTCTAAGCTGTTAACAAATTCTTTTCACCTTTATTTTTGCCAATACTGTGAAAAAGTGTCCTTTCACCTCAAGCGTAGGTGTTGACTTTGCCATCTTGACTTTGAAAATCTGATTCTTCATCAACTCAAAGTCTTTTTAGAGGCAGTAATAATTCAAATAATAATTAGATAAATTGGCACTGAGAATGGTTTGGTGGTTAAAAAGTGAATATAACTACTTCTTGAATAAACATCTAAGGGTCTCTTATTTCTTACACGTTTACTCCATTACTTGATATTGCCCAGTTTAAGCAAAGAAACAAACCAACTCCAAATCAATACCCAGAACAGAATCATTACATTTTCTTTCCTACAATTCAATGCACATCACCACCACGTAATAATGAGAAAAGGTTTTAAACTAAGCATATGAAACTTCATGCCTTTGTCTTGACAGTACTTCACAAGTTAACTATTTCTTTATAGGCAAGAAAAATTTTCTTGATCCAGTCACAGTAACTGCTGGGTTTTCCTTTGCAAGAGCAATGGCAAGATATTTTTCTTCCAGAAATAAAAGTGAAACTGCCTTTGGTTCCCACACAGCAAAAACAAAATACTTTCAGATCACCCAAAACAGTACTAGAAAGCAGACCTGAGGTAACCGCAGAAGAGGAAGCCTCTGCCGGATGACATTTTGCCAAGAGTCCTATCTCAGCAATGAAATGTCTATATAATGATCTTTAAATACATATTTCACAGATATGGCCATGTAAGATACCACTTAGTTGGAATAGGGATACTTAGTTCCGCTGAAGTAAATGACGTATCTTTTGAACAAGCAGAATAACAAATTACTCAGAATGACTGAGTGTCTCAAATCTAGTCCATAAGGAACTTTTAATATTATTAAGTGCTTTTGCTTGTGTTTCCATTTGAATTTTATCTTAATACAAGTTCTCTACGCCAACTATCTGTGCCAAGTTTGCAACATTTTTGAATTTTTCACCCAAGGCATCACAACTGTTGAATTTTTTCTTGAAGTCCATCTAGCCTTTTGAAAATATGGACCTTCTGTGTTGCTGAGTGAATCTGTTATACTTATTTAATACACCTTCTACACGCTTCAACAGAATACTACCAAATTCAATGCAACAAGGTCAACATATTTCTTTATGTGCTCATGTCCCAGTAGGATTGGTGCTCACACAAACACAGGTGTAAAACCAGAAGTGAAAGACATAAAAACTGAACAAGGGCTACACTGTTCTTCAGGATTAATTCCTCTTAAGAAGAAAGTGGGAAAAAGTTAAATCCCTGACATGCTCATTTAACTGAATAAAAAGAAAACATTTTTACCTCTTTAAGACACCTTTCCTCCCTGTAAACCGGCACCTTTAGAAGACCTTTACATGTTCAAAATGGTTTTGAAAACTTTTTTCATCAGTGTCAGAGGGAAAAAAATAATGATTTACAATTTGCCCTATAAAATTCTCTTGCAAAGTAAGGTGATGTCCCTCTTCTGGGGAAAGCACCACACAGCTTTAACATCATATTGTTACTTGGAATTCCTACTCTTCTTCCTCGTTCTTTTCTAGTACTTATCAAGATATTGAGATTAATTTATAATGGCAGTGAATACAAACCACAAAATTATTTTATTTTGGCAGAGCTTGTGATGCTTTTTCTATGCTTTTACTTAGTCTATTTCAATTACACATGCTCATCCTCTTCTAGAACTTTCTTATAGTAAGAGAGGTCTATTAATTTATTCATCTTTATAGTGTTGCCCAAATTTTTAGTATCACAAGCAGCTTTTCCATTTCAGTAACCTTTAATTATGAAGTCTTCAAAGACTGCAGAGTTTGGTGTTTTTGCACTTCACAGCCAACCAATTTTCTATCTATTTCTTCTTTTGGACCCCTTTTGTATTACACTTTTCATCTGGGATTTGTTGTCTTACTCCTTCATTTTTTCCACAATTTCCTGTCACCCTTCTCTGTGGGTAGTGAGTTCTGAGTTCTATATTTTGCAGATCCATATTCCTTTTCCAAAGATCTGTTTATGAAAGGGGGATTCAGAGTTGAACCTCACGTTTCAAACTTCTATGACATCATCAAAGTCTTCTCTAGGTTTTAAAAATATGATAACAAGAAGTCAAGTAATTTTAAAAAATAATAAAAAGAGGTGCCATTTATAATAATTACTATACCACCAGAACCATCTTAGAAAATATTTAGGATTCACACTTCCTAATCTGATACCTTCCTATTTAGATACTCATAAATTGATAGGCTGTCAGTCACTTGAATGTTTCTAAATGTGGTTCACAGGCTTTCAGTACCCCAAACCTGACTGAGGTACTTAACAAAAATCCTATCTGTTTTTTCCAGTGTTTACTCTTCACCCCCAAGCTCCTTATGAAACCAATAGAATGCTGCCATGCTGCAGAAGTCAGATACAGGGATGAAAATAAAGGCATGGTTTTATAAGAAAAGCCCCCTTTAAATAGCATTGGTAAGACAAACATTCTTTTGCATCAAGCAAGACTGCCATTGCATGTCACGACACCTATGTTCTCCTTTCTCACAACTGTTTAGAACTAAACATTGAAAGAAACTTTATTCATTGTGCAGCTAGCAAGTTTTATTTGAAGACAGTGCATTACATTTTAACTTCATGCAGATATGCAAACTGTGCACTCACATAATGAAGCCGGCTAAAGCATAAGCTATTTCTACTTCTACTTGGCTAAGCATCAGGAACAGCAGTGGTTTCTGGTTAATTCAAACTGCAGGATCTAATAAGAATGCTCTAGCATCTACAAGCTGTGTTAGTACTTACATCCAAGCTTCCTTCACTTGTAGATGCAGAACTAAAAACATCCTCCTCACCACAATCTCTGTTCATCCTCAAATATTCTTCTGTCTGCAACACAAACAAGTGTCCTACACAGCAGCAGCAAAGGAAACAAAACTGCAAAAACATGCCAAAGCAAAATACCAAACCCCGTCATGGAACCAAGACAAAGTGTCTCAGTAGTGCCGGACCTGATCGCTGAGAAACTCTGCAATAGTCTGCGAAATTCTCTGATGTAGGCAAGGAGCTAAGAAAGCCATCAGCAAAAAAGATTTAAGAATACAAAGACAAATATCTTAGGCAAGTATAAAAACAGGGAGTAACTAACTTCTGTAATGTCAGGCACCAGACTGCTAGTCTCTGCTATGCCCACAGACACAATGCAAAAAGCAGGGAGCTCCTTCCTTGCCATTTCTTCATGAAGGAACTGTTTCTGTGTGCTAGCACATACCTTACTTAAGCCTAGATCCCATGATTGTCTGCACAGCACCTCTGCTCTACTGGATTGCTTAGCAGTGCCAATTTTATCTGGATTTAGCCCTCAGGCAAATGACTACATTTAACATCAAAAAGAAATGGAGTTCATGCCACCTTTATGTTTTTTATGCCAGCTGCAGGAGAACAGAGGGTAACTGATCCAGCATAAAATTAGAATGGAGAGAACAAGATGATACCTGATCTGGCATTAAGCCTGCCAGTACAAAGTTAACCAAAGAAATACTTTTAACAAATTTGTACCAGCCATGAGAATAGGACTTTGCTTTCATTCTATGCCACAGTGTTTTCACTATAATGGACAGCTTTTTTTAGAAAAGTTAGATCTGGTGTATTGTCATACCACAATTACTGCTCTCAGTGGGCCAGCTGAGAAAGCAAGCATGTGCGTGGGCATGGAAATCTGAGCACAGGCCTGCAGTGTGCAGTGACACCTGATCCAGGACAGTTTGCAACACAGGCTAACACTCTTCTTCCCTTGCAAAAGAAATTGCCTTCCCCTTGCAAATGCCTGCAAGTCTGCAGTCCTACTACGGTGCAGGACTTTGAACAATTTTCCCTATGAAATAATTCTAAAACAGAAACTGTGCAGGACCACATACACACACAGCTCACCACTGCAAATTATAATGCAAACAAACAAACAAAAAATACACAGAACAAACTTAAGCTTTGTGGGAGAGTAAAAATGTAAAAAAGCTATAAAGAGCAGAGTTTAGGGGATTTGATTCCAGTTCCCTGAAATCACAAGGCATCCCATCATCTAATCCCTTCATAAACCTACCAAATCCTTCATTAAAAGAACTTTATTAATTTTCCCTCATCCTGCTAAGTCTGTTCAGCAGCTTCACTGCTGTTTTGGTTAAAAAGTTTTCACAATAACAAGTCAGATACATTACGCCTAGTTAACACCTGCTTGCTCCTGTGTGCTGTGCTATTCTTCAGTTTTCAGTAATTCTTTCATCTATTGCATTTTAAATTCCCAGAGATTTGTGAAGGTAACAATAACTTCCTTGCTTGACTAAACAAAAATGACTGATTTAGTTTCTTTTCCTACAGAGTAACTGGCATTTGAAAGTAAGCATCCAATAAAAAAATGACCAAGAAAAATCAATGAATTTGTCAGAACTATCAGCAGGAAAGACTTAGAGCTTTTCCTCAGATTTAGAAGCTGTTTCTCATACCTGTTTGTACAGTTTCTACTTTTTTGCAGGTCAAATACTATTTTTTAATTTAATTCACCCTCAATATCGTTAGAATTTTTTAAAATTTGTATTTTGAAAAACTCAGAGTACCACTTCCTTTGCTTTGATTAACAAGCAAGAGAAAGAGAACAGGAAAAAAGAGAGGAGCCTGTAATCTTTGAACACATTTCCAACTCTGCTGTGAAAAACCAACTGCAGTAACCACTGAATTAGGATGCTTCATAGCAACTTTTGCTAAGGTTGTAAGCATTAATACTTTAAAGGTTAAAACTGATCTGTTTCAGGAGTTAGAACTGCAAGAAAACAGATTTCACACCCAAGTTCAGTAAAATAGAACGAGAGGACAAAGTATGATGCAGAAACTGAATGCTGTAATATGTTTGGTTTTTCCAGAGGAATTACAGCCCCACAGCGTGTTCTAGAGGCTCAGGCTGATCTCCCTTCCTTCCTTACTTCTTCTGAGCAGATATAGCATTATTGCTCCAGTTACAATTTTTTCTCTTCTAAATATGAAGCATTTTCTTGCAGTGGAAAAACACTCTGAAAGTGACTGACTTCTCATGTCATAAAATAGTTCCCATGTGTCCCTTCTAAGATATTAAGAATAGTTTAGCATCTATGACAGAAATAAGGTTTACCAACACAGAAATTCACAATGTCCATAAAAGGAATCTATTCCCTAGCAAAAGCACCACAAATTTGATCATGAACAAAAGGCAGACAACTGTGCGAGATTTTGAAGTCTTCACAGTTTTGAGAATGCAACTGAGCAGACTGGATAAGTAAAACACCAGTCCATTAACAAGCAAATGCTTCTTTCTGCCATTTAATCAGATACACGTTTTGTCATTCCACTCCAAAAGCCTTGGAGGGCTTAAACTACAAAAAAGAAAATTCCCTTTTTCCTCTGACATCCTAGAGCATTAAACACTTTACGTCCAAAATCATTTAGCACTAATATTTTTAGTAAAGAATGCAAAAAGGATGAAGTTAAAAGCCCACTATTTTTTCTATGTTCTTAAGTCAGAAAGTTCTTCTATATTTTATTCCTGTGATAAATGAAATATTCTTCACAAATGCATCTCAATGGAATTATTTTACATAAAATTTCTTTCCTAATTTTTTCAGTTCAAGAATACTAATGGAGTTAAAAATGGCTAACATGTACCCCAGCAGGCACTGATCCTTCAGTTCAGTATTGGGAGTTATTTCTTCTATATCTGATTCATCGGCTTTACAGACTTGGAGATGGCAATGGTGTGACTACACAGAGCTTCCAAGAGGTATAAATGCTTTAAAAGGGATTATTACCTATGCACAGAAAAAGGCATAAGAGTTCTTGATAATTAAATTGATCTGTATTAGATCAGTCCTTTCATAAATGCGTTTTATAATGTGAGAACTACTAATAAGCAGACAGAAGTTCCTTGAAGGTATTGCCCTTTTTTAACACCTACTGAACTCACAGCATTGAAAAAAAATTAAGAAAAAAAGTGAATGGTCAATATGCTTGACTCCTTCAATAATCAGATGATATCTCCATTGTGCTGCACTGATTGCACATGGTTTATGCCCCTGTTAAAAGATTACTTTCTGGAAGGAAGAGGAAGGCAGGCCAAACAAATGCCACCACCCACAGACACAGCAGATCTGGAGAGAAATAAATTCTCTAGAGTGAGCAGTACACTGCTGAACACTTACCTTGCTGCTTCTCCTATCAGCATTAAACAATCCCAGAAGTCTTGTCTTTTCTTTCTCTATTGCATCACTGCTTACTGAAGCCTTCCGATTTGGTTCTGAAACAATTTTAATGGAATAATTGTTACATTTTTGAAATAAATATTCACAAGATGAGTACTTTAAAATGTCCTGGATTAATGCTGGATTCCTATGAGCTGAAGATGTTATGGACTGGATTATCTAAGTAATAGCCAGATTCTGCACTTTCATGTGGTCTGAGTATATTCCAAAATCTAATGAAGACAAATCAAATAATTTAATAAAGTGCACTAGGTTTTCAATCACAATCCAGTAACCCTTATTAAAAGGCAAAACATGAGCAAATTGCTTATAACTTCAGAAATGCTTGTTAGATGTATTACTTAAATCTCATAGAGTACTGTAATGCTAAAAAAATCCCAAACACCTAAAAAAAGAAATAGTGGTAACTTTAACAATTCATAGTCTGACTTAATACTGTGAACATAAACGAGACCTTCTCAATGTGTAATTTGGACCAAGCTCTAAAAAGAAGAAAAAGACCTTCTCCTTAGAAACAGGGCTCTCCTCAGAACTTAAACTAGATGTTTGTTGTCATCTTTCTTATCTTGGTACTTTTACTTCAGGTGGGAAAAGAGGGGAGTTTATAGGTATTTCAGGCTGTAAGAACTCATATGTCTTCCTTGAACCTGCTTAAGTATGAGTTCTCGTATCATTTATTATTCCTTCATCTTCTCCCTTCAGTTTCTCATCCACAAGCTGGATAAGCAAAATGACACACTCATGCATTACAGGAATCAATATTACCCATTTAATACACAGACAATGAAGTGCTCTCACTTTTTAAAATGAACTCTGCATAATGCTATAAATCTTTCCCCCTGATTCCAAGCATATCAGATTATTCCAGTAGCATTAAAAACGTTTAGCTTACAGGGAAAAAAAACACTTTCTCCTGTAAATATTTGCCTAATAACAATTAAAACTCAAATTCAAAATTACTTACTTGTTCAGACAAAATATTTACTTCACCAAAACAACCTTATCCCAGAGCACTTGTAAACTTATTTGCATAACATACAAAGTGATTTTTACACAGATCACTTTTGCATATAAACAATCTCATGTGTCAGAAGGTCTTAAACATATACAAAGACCACAAAAGACAACAGGGAGAAACTATCCTTAAGAAAGGCTGCAACAGCACTGCAAACAAATACAGTAATGAATTAATGCTTTTCTTAAAAACTAAGCACTACCCATGCTAGTTTCTTGCTTGGGGCTGGGGCTGCAACTAGATATGGATTATGATTCATTTACTTGCATAGTCCTCAATTATAAACAATGCTATGGAAAGGCTAACATAGCAGCTGTCACTGAACATTGTGTAATCCAAATAAATTAGGATTTAAGCAATGTGTATAATATTAAAATAATGACTCTTTATTAATCTGCATAACTTTTTCTTAAATAAATCCAGTAGATATTTCATCTAGTATTGATCTCCATGTAAGAGGAAGCCACAGCAAGTAATGACAGAGGATTAGAGGGAATAGTGCTGCGTGAAGCCAAGAGGCCATGAGCTAAGATTTGCTCAGTGGTGGTCACCCACTGGAGGTGGACTTTCTTCATAAAAATTTAAGTAAGTTATCCAGTTTTACTTTGGTTATGTTGTGATGCTAGAAATGCAAAGAAGTAAAGCTCATTAAAAACCACACCTTTCTTGAGGATAATTAATTTAAGCAATGTATTAAAACAGACTCAATAGGGAAAAGGACATACTAAATACATACATTTTCTATTTGACTGGAAGCAGAAGCACCAACATAATCTAATCCAACACCAACTACTGTAACATTTCAGAAGTCAGTATCTATTCAGTTACCCAATGTGTAGGTATACATTTGATATTAAAGTGCTTTGCTGCACTTAAATTGAAATCAGTGGATGATCTCACAGACACCAAATTTTTCTGCCTTCACTACTAAATAAATTTTGAACCCAAGAGACCTCAGAAATCTTAGTAATTCTGAAATTTACCTAATCATGATTTAGGTAAACTGAACAGGCTTGGGATCTACAGAGATACACCACACCACAAAACAGTTAAAACAGCAGAATTTATTACTTGCTGGCGTTTTAATGGCTATTACTGAAGAGTCAGTACACACAGAATGTGTTTGTTCTTAGCAGAAGCACAAGACACGTAAGCAACACTTTGGAAAGACAAAACGGATCAAAAATAGCTTGTTTCTCTACAGCATTTTACTTGACATTCTTAAAGATCTATCTAGCAAACCCACATTAAGCATAGAGTGAAGTGATAGAGTTAAACATAGAGTGAAGCTTCCCCTCAGCAACATTGTACAGTACCTCTATAGTTCAGAGAAGGTTCAGATTGAGTTTTTGATGGAGGAACTGGAAAAGTCAGGCAATGAAAGGATAAGAGAAAACACATTAATATAGCCCTGTAAAGCACAATATTCATTAATTAGTCCCAACACCTTTTTTCCTAAGCATTGAAGAAGAAAAATGTTGCCCGACAATAGACATGCAGAGCTGCTACTGGAGCAGTTTAGCTGCACTTGTATTAATTCCTGATTCAGTCATGAAGCTGCTTCAACTGCTAAAAAGAATTAAGTAAGCAGGTGGCAGCAGAGCTTCTCTTTTAAAAATCCTTCAGCTCTTGGTGTTTTCTGTTTCAGGCAAGGGAAGAGTGAGGAGTTTTTCTAGAATCTGCTCTTAAAAAGCATGGCCTATTGTTCTCAGCACCTGTGATACCTTACTTGTTAGTGAAAATGTGTTTAAAAAAATCTGTTTTCTGTTAAGTAAACAAGCTAGATACCCACTCAATGCATAAGTCACAGAACAACTGCTACTGAAACCAATGGGTTTATTCCTCCTGGAGATTACAAATAAGAACACTGAAGAAGAAATTTGCTGAAACAAAGCAAGAAATTCTTGTAATTTTATGTGCATTTACTGGTTTTCCCAGACACCATGGTGCAGAGTAAGAAGAAAACATAAAAGACTGAATTATACTCAGGATCATGGGGATTTTATCATAATGATAGAAAAAGAAAGGCTAAAAAAAAATAGAATATAAAAAAAAAGCTGATATAGAGAGCAGCACCCTATGATCTGTACATCTTTGTGGGTCCTTTCAACTCAATATATTCTGTGATTCTGTGATAATTTTCTCCTATAATCCCAGCCCTATAGTAAAGTCTTGATTTTGACTGTATAGGCTACAACCAAATTTGAGGACCAACACTGCATCAGCACAGACACCACCACTTCCATTTGAAAGGAAAGACTTTACTGAAAGCTTATGATAATTACTTTCTAAGTTGTCCCTGAAGAATGAATCCTGTTGAATACACTCCATGTTCAATATGTTGCTCTAAAATGGTTAGCTTAATTACAGTAAACATGTCTTGAAAAAAACAAACAGGCGATTGAGTTATGACATGTTGTCAGACTCTTTTTAGAACATCCCAGCAATTCAAAAGAAAAGGAGATATTTAGTTTACTTAGAAGACTAAGCTCACTGAAATTTGACTCGCACAGAGGTAGAACTGTCACTTATCAAAGAGTTGGAAAGAAGAGACAGAATGTCAACATAAATAAATAATTTTATAAATAAAAAATAAGTCTACAGCTCAGCACCTACAAGAATTACGTTATCTAAACAATAAATAAGGACATTTACTGTGCTGGAAGTGACAGCGATTGAGAAAAACTGCAGGAGACAATTTTAATGAATATCACTTTCTGACCTCAAAGGAAGTAGTGCTTTTCAATGTGTATTTTTAAAGCACGTATATTTGAAAGCACATCACAGAATTACGTTATTTGAAGACATAATCAGGCTGATAAAACTCAACTCCAAGAATCTGCTACTAGAATTTTGTCTATGAGAACAGAAAGTGAGGATAGGTAAACATGAGAACAAAATTTTAAATACAAATACCTCTTAGCTCCTCTTCACGAAACCGTCAGTAACTTTGCTCTTTGGAGGAACTGTCTCTGATCATGCCCAGACTGTTTCTCATAAGCCCTGGTCTGTCGCCTCTGCCTCTCAGCTTTCACAGCTGCCATGACTATGGCATGTCTCTTCTTTCCTTCTCTCCAAGCCACAGCGCAGGTAGGTGACAGACTCTGCCTGGATGAGGCCCCTTGTATTACGTGCACCTCTACTGACAGCAGCTCTGGGACACAGCAAAGCTCCTCCTTTTGCCCTGCCCTAGGCCAACCTGTGCCCGGCCAGAGTCCAGCCCAGCTTGGCACAAGGCCCAAGAGCAGCCAAGGACGGCTGAGCACTTTGCTGACCTGGCTGCTGCTCTGGGCACAGCTCACTGAACAAACCTGTGCTGCTCTCTGGACTGAGATCTCACTCTGCTGCTTCAGCTGGATCCCAAAAGAATGGCAGCACGAATGCTTTTAATTGCCCAGAATATTGTTGTCACACCATATAACCCTGCAGTGACCACTTCCAGTCTTGGCTCACCTTTTTTTCTGTCCCAGGCATACAACTCCTTTATCCCTAGCTCCTCCAAGGACTTGGTAAGCTCCAGCTCTTCCCCAGTTATGCCATCCCGCAGGAGAACAATGTGCTCTTGACTGACTTCACACTTCTCACAAATAGCTGGGATGATGTTGTGGAGAGGCACCTCTGGACTAACTCGAACCACAGCCTTCTGTGTCTTCAGGTAGTTCACTACCAGCCTCACAGATTTCTGCAGAAACAAACACAAACTCTCAGTCTCCCTTCTGTGATGGACAGGCCCTCTTACAATGAGAAAAGCACCAGGGATTTCCATATTGTCTTGACTATTCTTAGGCAAACTTACCCCACGTTGCAAAAACTACTATTTGAAAGAATAAAATCTCAGACCTCCCTTTCCACTAAGGAGACATTCACAAGAACATACGAAGAAGGAAAAGGAATCAGAGGCAGACGTAATTTAAACATTTACAGGTCCCACTCTGAAAGGTGGGAGAGTATAATTAGATACAGTTATTGGAATAATAAAAAAAAATCAGCAAACATTTGGAAAAGGACTACTTCTTAATCTTCACTGTATTGTGAAATACATTTATTAATGATCAGCCTTCTCCCATTCCTTCAGTGAGGATGGTGCACAAAATATCACCGAAACTATCTTCACAAAACTCCACAACACTCATTTCAGCCATTACTGCAATTTCAATTGCCTCAGTCTTCAGAATTCCTTCTATCCAACAACATGCAACATACCATTTTGTCTAAATGTCTGGATTAGCCTCTGCCAATCTGCATGCAAAACAGTTAAGGTAGAAAAACAGGTTATAGTCACTCCCAAGTTTTTCCCATCTGGTTTAAGGATGGAAAGATTGGAAGAACTGAAATCATAGGAATGGAATGATGTTTCATGACAACATTTTAGCCCTACAGAGTACTGACCTCAGGGACCCTTGGCAGAGGACGCTTCACCTTCTCTTCAGGAATTTTCTCTTTCAGAAGTACTGTCTGTACATCCAGTGCTCCTATCAAAGTGTTTGGCTTGTAACTCAGAACTTGTTGAGCTCCCGAAGACTTCAGTTCAAGACTATGTTGGGATGGATTTAAGCGATACTGGCTGCATAAATCAACCAATACATCCATCACAGCTTTACTACAAGGAAGAAGAATTCACCGTTAGCATGAGGGGGGAAAAAAAAAATTGCTAGAAAATTTACCTCTAATTTAAGATGGGGGATAAAAGACAACACAAGCTGTGGATGTGTCACTAGTTAACCACCTCTGGGAGGAAACAGTGTTAGTGCTTTGAAATGTTAAACAGATCAGATAAAATGATAGGAATTAAATATATTCACACTTCACTGTCTGTTTATGAGCTCACAACTAACTATTCAGTATCAGGTAGACAGCAGTGCCAATCACAGCACTAACAAACGTTAAGTCAAGAGCAGACAAAGTGCATCTTACTTATTTCCAGACCACAGATCACTATTCTGAGTAGGAAGTGACTCACAAGGATCGAACAAGTCCAACTCTTACGTGAAAGGCCCATATGGGGATTGAACCCACAACTTTGGTGTTACTAGCACCATTCTTCGCCCAACTGAGGGTCATAATGTACTAAATCTATACATTAAATGCTCCAGTTCAAATTCTGTTCTTTAGCATGAAGACAAGATATGAGTAAATTGTCAACTCACAGTCTGGTAAACTCCACCAAAATTTGAACCATGACATAACCCAAAAACAAATGGTAGATAGGGCTTATTTTTCCAGTTTACTACTTTGAATTCTCCACATCCACTTGACACCAGCAATATTTTCCAGTACAAGAGATCCTGTCCATATTTATTTTGGTGAAGATATTAACCCTGTACAAAACCATCTGGTTTTGAGTGTCCCCATTATCAGCAACTCTTACTCCAGTATGATTCTTAAAACATGAGCTTTTAAAAGAGTCAGCAACTGTCACTCTCATTTCGTACCTCCATGGAGTACCTCCATTCTGTGTTAAGAACTCAATATTCACTGGAGCTTGATACTGCCTAATAGAGCAGATATGAACTGTGCTCCCTCACACTCCAGAAAATCTCCTCTACCATGGTAATGAAGGGTTCTTTTATTTTCCCAGCCTTCCCCCCAAAAATTCTGTACAGGATCAGAGAAAAGAGGTTTATTAAAACTGGTCATTTTTCTAAAAAGGTTTTGTTCCATAAACCACTGTCTGCCATCAATAAAACAACGTACGCTAAAAAAGAAATTTACCAGCTGTAGCTGGAACCTGCCATATACAGTGGGATATTTGTCTTCTAGCAGAAGTGAAAATAAATGCACAGACAGCAGGTTTGCAAAAAGAACTGGCATTTCTTTTAATGTTTAAACTGGAAAAACTGTATACAGATTCAAAATGCAAGCAAATTCAAAGAAAATAAAATCCTCCACAGGATATTAGCGAGCACCATTACATCTGTAGCTCAAGAATTACCCTTTAAACTGCAAGCTGTTGGCATTTGGGAAACTACTGTGTGGAGGGCCTCCAGTCTTCTTTCTACAGGTACGTTGTTGGCCAACAACTGCTCAAGAAGTTGGTGAAGACCCCTGCAGGGCTAATGGCAAAGAAAACAAAAATAAAAAACTAGAGCAATGCCTTATTACCTGGTAGGTGACAGCCCTTCCCATAAAAGAGAAGAGGAAGGACTTTCTTTACAGTAATCTTTTTCAAGTTTAACTGAGTTATACAGTGTGAGCTGGAAAAATGGCAAATGTGGAAAATTTGAAATACATGATCTCACTGAAAAGAGAACTCAGAAGATGATGACTGAAGATCAAATAAGGAAAACAGATATCATTAATAGTATAGGAGGATTCAGAACAGAGTGCACTGTGGCAGCTACTAACACAGAGAGCACAAATACAAATGTGTAGCACCCAAACCAAAACTCTATCGGGTCATTTTATGATGACTCATTCTGATGCTGTCCCAAGCTGAAAACATCTGTGTTTCACAACCATGTTCAATTCATATGCTACACACCACAAACCAACAGACATTTACAGCTACTAAGTCCAAACTACAAGAGAATCCCACCTACACCAGTATTTACATGAATATTCATTAAACTGTGCAGCAGTGCACCCTTTTTTAAAGTGCTTATCAGTTCTCCTGATACAGATATCAACTTGTCTGTTTACAGAATATCAACTTGTCTGTTTACAGACATATTTCTTTTAAACTAAAATTTCCTTCCTTTTTTTTTTTTTTCCCCCTCAGCCCTTTCAGTATTGTTTCAGGGAAAAGTAAATAACCTGGCAGAATCACAATACATGGTGTCCTATGTGCTTGACATTTATATTTAAAGTGGAACAGTAATAGATTTCTGTAAAGCATAATACTGTCATTCAAATTTGGACAGTTATCTTGCCTCTTGAAAAAGTATTTTAAAGAGGGTAGGAGGGGAGGAGAGGAGAGGAATTCCACAAAGTTCAAAATCCCTGTGTTTCAAGCAAAGTAAGAGAGCTGGGAAACCCCTGCAATGAAGTTATTCTTATACCAGATTTCAATGGCACAAACTTGAAAAAATTTCCTTCTAAACCATAATACAGTTCTGTTGGATTTTAAATGGGGGTTTTATTTCAAGTAACTCCATGTATATGCTACACATGGAAGTGAGTCACTAAACAGCAAGAGAATGGTAATCTACTAATCTAGACCAATTTTTCTTTCTAATCTTGGGCTGAATATGGCTCTTGGAAGATGCAAGGTCAATCCTTCCTTTGCTTCCATTTCATTCGACACAGATGTCCACTTTCTTTTAGACTGCTTGGATATGTGGTACAGAATTTCTGTTTTGAAATTCAGGCAGGTCTTAAATCTAAAGCTGAAATGAAGTTAAATATGTACTGCCTTTTCAACTACTCAACTAAGAAACACTTTATTTTTCCATTTTAGTAAGACGTTGCTGAAATTTTTGGTGAGTGACCAAACACTACATAATAGACACCAAAGGTTAATGACTGACAAGCAAATACTAGAAAACAGAAAGAAAACTGAAGAGTGAACACAATTTAAGATTCAGACAAGAAGGTCCATATAACTATTCTTAGCAAAGGAGAGTACTTTGGCTCTGTTTTGACATTCTGTTACTAAGGAGTTTGACATTTAATGCTCATTCTGGACAGAAAAGAATAACTACTTTGTCAGCAATATATTTATTATGCTCAAGTTCTGATCAAGTTTGAGCAGACCACTTGTTTCCTGTTTATTTCCTGCTGTTCTCCGTAAAATACAGCAGAGGCCTATGGTTTTTAGGAAGTATAAAACAACTGAGAAGTTTTGGGTGCAGTTTGGTTTAACCTCCTTGGATCACACAGAGAAATCCATTTTAAAATACAGCCTTGTACATCTAAAAATAAATGTGCAGGGTAAAGGTGTATTCTATCAAAAGAAACCAACTTTCTTTTTACCTTCTACTTCCATGCTACAAATGCCTTCCAGTACCTAAAAACGGGCCTACAAGAAAGCTGGAGAGAGACTTTTCCCAAGAGCATGTGGTGACAGAACAAGGGGTAATAGCTTCAAACTGAGAGTAGGCTTAGATTAGATATTAGGAAGAAATCCTTCACTGTGAGGGTGGTGAAGCACAGGAACTGGTCCAGAGAAGCTATGGATGCCTCATCCCTGGCAACATGAGAGGCCAAGTTGGATGGGGCTCTGAGCAAGTCCCCGGCGCATGGTAGGGAGATGGGGACTAGATAATCTTTAAAGTCCTTTCCAACCCAAACTATTCTGTGATTCCAGGATTTTTTTTTTTTTTAAATAAAAAATAAAAAAAATCTCAGACTGGAGGAAATAATCGTCTTTATTTAGGTCAATGTAAAATATGCATTAAGAATCTACAGTAGCAATTGACTGGAAAAGAAACATAAAAGTGTAAAGGGGGTGGATGACCCAAAGTCTCTAATTCTTTCACTATTTGCATTTAAATCAGAACGTAGTATCAGTCATTATTTTCTCATGCTCCAAACTACAGCAGGTACTTCATGAAAAGACTACAGCTTTTTCTACACAAACAAAAATGTACACACTAAGTAGCAAACTGTATCCAAAAAAGTTCAGGAAGTATGATAAATAAGACACTCATAAATGTTTTCTGTTTCTTTTCTTCGCTTGCTCCTGTATTTGGCTCTTATCTTCCATACTTGAGCAAGTCCACAGAAGGATCAAGATGACACACAAGAGAAACAGAGGATTGTGCTTTTTGCACCTTAGGACAAGAAAGGTGAAGAGAGACCTTGCTACTGCCTGTAAGTATGAACTGTAGGGTTACAGAGACAGACTCTTCTTGCCAGTGAACAGCAAGAGGACAAGTGGAAAGAGACAACTGCTGAATAGGAAAGTCCAGTGAGGTACAAGTAAACATATCGTCTCCATAAAGATGGTTCTAGCCCTGGAAAAGAGGTGCAGGGAAATCCAGAAACCTCCTTCCTGAAAGTATTCAAACTTGCCTAGAGATTGTGTTCCAGTGGCCCCTTCCAATATAAATTCTACTACAACCTTTTTTTTTTTTTCCCTTAGCCTACACTGAACTACTGCAGTTTTGACCTGGCTCTTATTCAGTATTTAGTTAAACTAATTTTTAATCCTTTTGCCATGTGCCCTGTTTATCTTCTAACAACATCTCTTTAACATTCCACCAACCTGGGCTGATTTCATAGCTTCAGTCTTTCCTGAGACACTGTTCTGTATGTGGAGCTATAAGCTTTTTTTTTAGTCTATTACTGAGAATAAGTGAGTATATTCTTTTTGTATGACATTAGCTTTATGCTCCATATAATGCATATGCTGTACTGAACTCTCCAATATTTGCAGAATCAGACTACAGCTTCAGCTAGTTTATTATTTCTTCTAGTATCCTGCTCTCTGTGCATCATATGTATAAGAGAATTTGTGCAACA
Source organism: Hylia prasina (assembly GCA_013397195.1). Lineage (NCBI taxonomy): Eukaryota > Metazoa > Chordata > Aves > Passeriformes > Sylviidae > Hylia > Hylia prasina. The sequence goes on along the minus strand of VYXD01013154.1, from coordinate 648,130 downwards.
TGTAAGATAACAGCAGGAGCAACAACTGTCCGGTTTACTTTCCTGTATAGTGGTCATCCATGCCTTAACAACTCCAAACCAAACCTCACTTAGCTTCAAACATCCCCATTTTTCTACAATGCATTTCAAATACTACTGAGTTCAAAGCTGCAGACACTTAATGGTGTATCTATGCTAATCATGAAGTCCTCCTCAGCGGCACCGTAAGTGTGAACAGAGACAGATGCATTATCCTTCATTTACAGGTTACCCATCGAAAGTATTATGTCTGAGAATCACAAACAGAAAACTGATAACTTGGGAGCTTTTCCACTTGTTTTCCATGTAAATGTTTACCCATACCTGTTAACAGTTTGTGTGGATGTGCTACAGATCTACATGCATAAAATGTGTATGTAAGTGGCCAATGCTTTACCTATCCTTTCAGCACATCAGTTAGTGCTCATAGACAAGTACAAACACAGAATAGTGGTTCCCTCCTTTTCAAGGGGAAGTAGGCTAACAGTTTTTCATGAATACTTCTACATGTTTTACAGTAGAGCTCCCAGGCATCAATTCTTTCAAAAATAAAACTGTTTGTTAATACTTTTCTATTGCTGCACACACTCCCTAAGGACTCAGCTTCGTACTAAAATCTGCAGTACATATTTCCAAATTCTCAAACAAATTGTGTGTTACAAGATGGCAATAAACTGTTAGAGAGACTGTCAGCTTGAGTAAACTTTTATAAATAAAACACTTTCAAGGTTCCAGATTCCAATAAAATATCTTTCAATAGCACACACTTTTTTTCTTAAAGTGCCTTTCAAGAAAATTTAATGAGAATTTTCTGCCCTCTTGCTGGTATTTTCAGTAACTTTTTACATAGAGAACAAAGTTAAATTCAAACATGTTGCTTTGCTTACATATAATGAACAAATTGAAAGATGTAATTTCTACTTTTAGTTCATTTGTAATTATCTTAAGTGATACTAATTAACTACAGTATTTATATTTTCAAATATAATCTAGTGTACTTCATTGTTCTGTGAACTGCTTTCCTGAAATTACAGAATCATTTTTCATGAATATGCCCAGGGCAAGGATTTGCAAATTTTTTTGAAACAGAAAAGCAATTTCCCCAGGGTAGTCAAAAGGAGATTTTGCAGAACACAGTTTTAATGATGGCAACAAAAATACTGAAGATTTATAGCAGTATAAACAACAGCAGATTTTTCTGAAATGTCCTTCCATGATACCATCACAGACAAAAAGAGTGAACAGGGAAAATAATTCATTACCTGCACTGGCTCTTACACTTGCCTCAAACTAAAAAAGCAAAAAACAAAAAAGAAACCAACGAAAAAAACAACTACCCCAACAAAAACAAAACCCACCACATTTTTAAAAATTCAGTAACTTCATAATTTAATGTTTACCCCTGAGTATCACTGTATTTCATAGCTGTTTAGTTCACAATATCAAAACAGTGCAAAAAGTAGAAAAAAACCGGGCTTTCACCCAAACCTGGAGACTTAGGACAGTTCACCCCCTAAAAGTTTCAGATAATCTTGACATTATTATTTTTCACTATTCCACATACCTAAAGACATAATGTACAGAAAATTGCATCTTCCAGTGATTAGAAGGAACAGCACAACACATGAGGTCTGTTCACAGACTGATGCCACTGTAATACAGGGCTTATTAGAGAATATCCTTTTCTTATTTCATAGCTTGTTAGGATGATTAATTCCCCTTCCTCAGTTTCTGTCATCTTCCACTTCCCACAGCTGGCTATCAGCGTCCCTAACTTCTCCACTCCAAGTCTTCAAGATAGCACTGAGGGAGGACAGCCACTGCCTACGTTAGGCACCAGTGATGTGCAGATTAGCACATTAACACAAGCAGGAATTTAATTGCCACCTAAATCAGAGGCCTAGACCTGTCATGCAGACCCTGGAAAGAAATGAGCACCTTCACAGTCAACAAGGAGAACATTCTGGTTGCTTAGAATGCTTAATGCAGATGATACAAATAACCTCACAGAAATTTCAAGTGAAGTTTCATATTTGACATTTCTTTCAAGTTTTTGTCAACAGACTAAAGAATGTAATAAACAAAACAGTCTAAGTGTATGTGCTACATAATGACAAACACCTGTGTGAGACAGAATATTTACTGTACAGGGACTTTCTACCTGTTCTTTGCTCCTGTAGCTTTTATGTTCTTCAAAATGTCACACTAGAAGACCACTCTTATAGTGCTCTTGGACTGCTTGTTTTCAAGGAAAAAAAAGTTTCTACCCATATGGCAATTATCTATGCCTCAATACAAAATGCTGCATGATTAACCTGTTGTCAGCTCCCAGGTGGCTTGCATTTGCCAATGAAAAACCACCTTTCTTTGGGATCCAATGGCCAGCTTCATGTCCTGTTCCACTTACCAGGCCTGTTCTCTTCCTTCTCTCATTAAGTCCAAATCTCCCTATAAAATCTCTATCCGTACACGTCTTATCTGCGAGCTCTGATAAGCACTGCTTTCCTTCCAAACCTTTAACATCACTCTGGCTTTGGGGTGGACACCCACAAGTTGCACTCATCTCCCGAGAGCGGAAAAATGAATGTGAGTTTCTATGAGAAAAGTAGGGCAAAGAAAGTGGTCCCAGACACCAAACACCAGTTTACACATCCTCCTTGGCCATCAAAGAGTGCTATGAGGGAAAGAGTCGGCACAGACTAATATATCAGACTAGAAAGAAGTTCTGCTGGAATGCAGACTAACTACTGAAAACATCAAATGTAAAATACACACAGAATCTGATTTATCAACAGGCACCTATGTATCTTTTGAATGTGGTGTTACACTTTCCACAGTTCCTTGACTACTCCTGACCACAAGATTGTTTGCTATGGCTTCATCATAGTACTGTTTATATTTTTGAAACTTCTCCATATTATTTCCTAACGTAATGTCTCCCTCTTTCAAAACAAGAAACAATGAGGATAAAGAAGAGGTCCCACAGTGAAGAGAATTATCTCAAAATTACCTTTCCAATACAATTTGCTCTTGATTGTAGCCAGTAAGTAATAAAGAAAATCCCTGTCACCTTCCATGGAAAAAAAAATGCACTTTTATATATATATAAAAGGCTTCCTAAATAAGAGCAGATGCTTTGCTGTCTACACAACTGCACCATATTTGTGAAGGCGGGATCTCTGAATGTGATGAATCATCCATCTTCTGAGCCTGCTTCCTGGCATGCCTCCAGGCACTCACACTGTCAGGACTGTTTGCCAGCAGCATCTACTTCCACTGCAGCGAGCCCACTCTGGATTATGAGATGTGATACAACCTAACCACAGTGACACTATGTGAAAGGGACAGATCCATACACATGCTGATCCATGGGGAAAAAACAGCAACACAATAGCTGCTAAATCCTTCCTGTCCCAGAAGAGAGGGTCCTTTATACATGGTGCTCAGGACTCTGGTGCAACAGCTGCTTAAAATTCAGAGTAAAGCATGACAGAAGTCCCATAAACTCAGAAATTCAGCATCAGCAAACAACCCATAGAGAAAAAAGGGCTTCAAAAAGTGGGAGCTAATCAAAGCCTTACCTTCCTTGCACTGTGCACTTCTGCTCCACTCCACTGGGTAAAACGACTGTGAAGTCCACCAGTCTGTTTATCATGTTTTCCTTCACACTCACAAGGTTCTGATCAGAAATTACGGCTGTCTCTGCAGGTGACTTGTGCTCACTGTGAATTCTACTTGCTGAAGAAGGTTGATTTGGTGGAGGGGGAGCACGAGCTTTCATCCTTTTCCTTGAGAAAGAAAGGCAAGAAGAAAATTAATAATCTCTTGCAAGAACATCCAAACATGTTACTAAGAAATATATGTTCTTTTGGTAATTTCAGACTGTTTTAAAAAGTTCCTTTAGTGCAAATAATTTTTTTCTTCATCATTAACCTTTTAAGTGGAGTTGCACTTTTATTTTTACCTCCTCTCTAAAAATACGCTAATTTTTTAATGATACGCTCACTCCTACTGTTTGCTTTCCATGCCCCAGGGGATGAATCAGTTCCATAATTAGGAGATGACATAATCATTTTTCTGTCAAGTATAAAGCATACTGCTATGAAGTGAGAAACAGAAATGCTGGGTGCAGTCCAGACCTGACTCAAGAAAGAGTTGTATTTATGTACATGAATGTTTCCTCCAAGTCAGAATGGCAGCAGTGGAAGCAGGGTGAGGTTTCATTCAGCTATATTTGGGATCCACAGTATTACTCTACTTGAAATATTGTCTCTTCCTCTGCTCTAAGTTAGTAGTATTTAATCTGGCTCATCGTACTTCATAGGGAAGCACCATGAAAAGGTCAACTGTGAATGATATCACTTCTTACCATGCAACACCAACACTACAGCTCTTTGAAAGCACCCTGAAAGGAACTCATTCTTCAGTAGCAGGCTATGCACCATGTGTGATACACAGAAAAGCTGCATCAGCTTGCACCAAACAAGCAGCGTACTTTACAGAGATATAAACCCACCACAGACTTCAAGTTTACTTCTTTGGCAAGCTGCCAGACAGATAAGCAACATATGTGTGCTGTTAAATTTCTGAATAGCTGGCCGCATACCAAACACATGTCTAAGAGGATTAACTCTGATGATTAATACGCCAGTGACCTCTTCGAATAGATTTATGCTTAGTTTAAGTCAGATTTTAGTGTAACAGATGGAAAAAGCAGTAAAATATTTACTCAGAAATTATTATGGAGGCCTGCTGCCTGTATTTTTTAATCTGCCTATTTTTAGGGTGCAGGAGGAGATTATGATTCTTCACACAATTTTCGCCCTGCAAACAACATGAACTGAGGACCAGAAAGGAAAAATACAGAAAAAGCACTCTAACCCTTAAAAGCTGGAAAAGCTTAGTGGTCAAATCAGCCAAGATTTGACAAAACTGTGTTTAGGGAAAAAAAAAAATAAACACTGAACTGAAATACCAAATCAAACTCTTATTAAAGAAGAGATAACCTCTATTCTCACAGATAAAAAGACTAAATATAGAGTTTGGATTATCACCGTAAGATCCTGGCAGAAGAAAAAGTGATAACTTTATCACATTAACAAAAAACCCAAACCCACCAACAACAACAACAAAAAAAAGTGTTCAGAGGCAATCCAAACCCTCCGTACTTTGTAATCAGTATTTGCATTTGACCAACAATCTCTGTGACAGTTCTCAACTTGCAAAAATTCTTTACGCTTCCTTGAAAATGCTCATTTCAGTGAGACCTTAGCAAGGCAGTGTTAATTCACCAGAGATGAAGATACTGCCTTTCCTTCCCTGTGTTCATAACAAAGAGCATTCTCTACAGATATGCCGGGAGAGGTACTGCCTTATTTACTAGTATAGAGAAATTTGTCTTTCATCAGATATTTCCTTGAACATTCACTTTTTATCCTACATGAATGAGGCATGAAGTCATTAGTCACTAACTTGCAGCTCCTACCCTCCTCACTGTCGAGGTGACGATAAGTTCAGATCATTGACAAGTAATTAACTACCTTGACTCTCCATGAACCAAACTCTTAATTTATTGTCCTACTGAAGAAAAAAAAAAAAATGGGATTCATCAGATCCCTTTATGTTTAGCTACAGTTGTTATTTGTAAGCAGGTGGTGAGAGACATGGGAATTTTGCATACATCCAGATTCAGGCCAACACAGCCTTACAATCATTTAGATTATGAACTTCACATCGATTTACAAATCATGTAATTCTTGCCCTTCATAATATCAATTACATCAACAGAAGCAGCTATAGAATTGAACTTGATTCTTAAAACAAGCTTTTATTTTTTTTGTTTGTTTTTGAAGGTTGTTCTATAATGTGGGAGATAATTCCAACACAGTGCTCCTGACAAAGTACCAAAGGGGGTAGAAAGAAAAGAAGCAGGCAAGTGTTCTGAGCCTAGCAGAATTAGTTCAATTATGATTTACCTTATAAATTCCAGATCTCACAGTGAAGAAAAGTAGAAGAAATAAAGCAATGGTAATAAAATAATCATTAAATTGAAATCAGCTGAAGCTGTAGATGCTTGAAACTTGAGGTAAGATGCGAAGAAAGATTGAGTTTTGAAGCTAATGAAGGAGCTGGAAGTAAATCCAGAGTATGCTACACAAGGCGTCTGTCTGTTCCCTGGAGATAACATAAACCTACCTGAGGTCTTCTATGGGAACAGACAAACAAGGTCAGACACCTTAATGAGAGTGTGATTTTTATATTTTTAATATATTTTTTAAAACTTTTTAAGTACTCCTCAGCCAGTTCTGCAGTTACAGACCTTGTATAAAACTGCTTGAGGCTGGGAGTGAGGGGGGGCAGTGTGCACAGTGTGTCAGCAAATCAGGCATCAATACCAACAAAAACATCAGCCATACACGGACCAACAATGTTCACTTTAGCTCCATATAACATCTAACAATGCATATTCTTTTTGGCATTATGAAGACAGGGCCTTTTAGACACTACAATACTCCCTTTCTTTTGCGCAGAAAGGACAGGCAGGTCTGTTTCCTTCAGAGACATCAGAGAAAGAAAAAGGGAAAACATTCCCACTGAAGTCTCTCTAACCTAGCAACAGTTCAGGTGACCTCATACGAACTTTTCCACAATAGTGACTTACATATTCTCACTGTGACTGCTTGAAATTCCTGGTTTTCAACATTTTCCAAATGACAGATCTCAAACTATTTCAGTGGAAGCATATTCCTCTGCAGTTCACATTTGTGTAGTGATATGTGGCTCAGATTTGCATTTTCTAGGCAACTTCCTGAAACATCTCTATAGTAGAATGTAGCTCCATGAATCGCAGCCTGAAATCCACAGATCCAGCTCTACCTTGGATCTGACATGAGCAGCTGCTTTTTCTGACAGGCTCCAGCAACTGCAGCCAGAAGGTGCCTAGAAGCCTGTTAATATTACTGAAGGCGAGTGAGAAAAAGAATTCGTCTCTCTCTGTCCGAGCAACAATGGTTATAAAGGACAATACAAAAGCACTCCGTAATAAAAGCCTTATTGTTACCTCACTAAAATAATGCACAAAGAAAGTGAGTGATTTAAAAGCCTGTTTTAAGCATGGGAAGCAAGGGTACTTTCCGTGCTATAACATACTATAAAAAAGTTGCACACCATTCTTCACTGTGAGATAAATTCAACCTAAATTTAGTTCAACAGCCATCTGGTCTCCACAAACATCTTTCACTGTACTCACTACTGAGATACCTGTTAGGACCCTGTACCTGCTCCTAGTCTGCAGGAAGAGTTACAAGTGGGAACACCCCAGATCTATAATCAGGTTTAACTCATGGTTACATGAATGCTTCCATCCAGTCCTTGGGACAGATACAGTGAAAACAAGCAGCTGATTCTAATACACAAATGTACAGTGGCTTTTACTAAGGCCTGAACTAGTTATTCTCACGTAACTGTAAATGGGAAAAAAACACATATAGTCATGACATAATTAGGCAGAATATATAAAACATCTACTAGCAGCACTGTTCTCAATAAAAGCACCAGGTTTCTCAAGATGGAAAAGGGGAAAAAAAGGAAACTGACCAATAAGATCAGTGTTTCTGTTTCTTCAGCACAGAAGAAATGCAAGAGAAATGAAAAGAAGTTTCATCAGATTATGAACTTCAAGACAAGGTAACACAAGCCCTTTTGACCTACAATTTATTAATATATAACTACCAAGCAACAGGATGTAACCTGGACTTTACAATTCCATCCCAGAAAAACGTGATCTCTCTTCGGAGCAGCAGTGGTGCTGGGACTTCCAAGCACATGGCAAAGCTATGCAGATTTTGCCTTTCTTCAGATAAGGTCTAACGCACACACACACAGAGAAAAATCTGAAACAGTGAAATGCTACCCATTTCCATCATTACCAAAAAATAATCCTCTCTGCCCCATAAAACAAAGGCAACTTAACAGGTACAGGACAGACTTCATTCCATGCATTTCAGCAGGACTTTGGCAAGTGCTCCATGATTTACCAGTTTGTAGAATCTGGTTCTTTGTATGCCAAGTCTCTCTCTAACCACTCATTTTAAATGAGCAAGAACAACAACAAAAGCACAAACACACACACACACAAACTGCAGGAAAAAAATGAACAATATTTTAAAAAAACCCAGCAAGAAACCTTACAAGCCCTACTCAACAACAAAACCAAGAAAAATCCAATCCAAAACAAAACAAAAACTCAAACACCCCTGATCATAGCAGAATTATGGGAAACATTCATTTTTTTAATGTAATGGCCAGTCTGATCAATTTTCAGTCTGGTTAAAAGGCTCAAACAGATGCAAAGGGTTTTTCTGTGAAAATTGTGTACATCCCATCTCATAATTAGGAGAAGTAAACCTACATGCAAATGCTCAGTGATGAGCAAATAAAAGACACAGTGTCCCCTGGGTAAAAAACAGGAAACATGGGAATAAACATCCTTGATTTCCAGGTGATTGGACTCCTACAGTCTTTTGAGCAGAAATCTGTGCACATAGGCAAGAAAAAAAAAATGCAGATGAGTATGTTCACCCACTCATTCCCTTTCCCCTGGCAACTTGCACAGCTAAGTCAGAAGCCCAGCCCTGAGGCACACACCTCATATTCCAAACCACCAAGACACGGCAGAGTAGAAGTCATTCATGCTCAGTGATCTAATTTGTGAAGGAGATCTCTTTCAGAGAACATTTCTTTTTCATTCTTTGTTGCTTATGACAAAGCAAAGAAAACCCAAATCACTGGCTAGGAAAGAGACAACCACTATATCACAATAAACAGCATGCCGAGTTTCCTCTTCTTAAGTAAAACCCTTTCAGCCTCTGATGCAGCAGCTCAGAAAAAACTGTAACACAACACAAATGTAACAGAAATACAAACAGATCAGCAGCAAGATAAAGGCACCTCAAGAATTCTGAAAATGGAAACCAAAAGTGAAACAAATCACAGAGAGATTGAGAACAGACACCAAGAGACTGTGATAATGTTCATAACTACTAAAGAGTCCCGGATTCATCCAGATGGCCTTACAGCGTAAACTAGAACTCCATTCCACTTTGCCATCGATAATATTTAAATTTGCCAACTAAATTAAAAACAAAACAGAAATATCAAAGAACATTCTCAAGTTTACTTTGTCTATCACAGACTAAATATACCAATTTGTTACAATTATGTGCAACACAGGTAATGTAAACCTTTAAATGTCTTATACAGGTTACAGGTCTAAAATGCCTTACTATTGTAGTAAGTTGTTTCCAACATTATTTTACAATATTTTGGTAAAATTAATAATATTACACAAATATTACACTTTCTAAAGAGCTGAAACCTTCATCAGACTCTAAGATGGAATGAACTAGATTACTAGTGGATATGGCTCAGGCAACAATTGGGCGTCTCTACTTTATTTTTTTAAATAAGTTGCTGCTTTGTTTTAGCAGTCTTTACTCTGAATTCCATGGCTATTATAGTATGCAATTATTTTGTGCTTTTCTCTTTTCAAACATTTATTTGAATTTCCTATTACTTGTAAAAGATCATTCCATTTTTAAGGCAGGATCACACTGACAGACACCATGAAAATAATTTCCTTGCAGGCATGATAAAGTCACCCAAAATAGACAAGTAAAAATAATTTGTTTCTGGCAAAGAAATGAAAGTTATTTAATTATATTTTTGATCTTCCATTTGATTCTACTTATGAGGAAACCCTACAGCTTTATGTATTTTAAAAATAAAGTTTCTATGCCAAAAGAAAAGAAAAAGAAATAAAGAACAGAAGCAAAAGTAATGAGCACATGTGCAGAAGAGGAAGCAGGGATGGAAGTATACAATCATGGTTGCCCAAGGGTGAAATTAAAGAAAAATAAACAGAAGTCAAGGTGAGATTTCCTAATATCATCTCTCTAATTTCAAACTTTTCACAAACTTACCCGATCAATCATTTTAAAGTGTTGGGCTGCTGTTTCCCAGTCTTGGATATGCCAGTGAGTAACTGTTATAAAATTTGCTACCAGAGGCATCTCTCCTATATGACCCATTTCGTGAGAGGCTGAAATGTGTCCCAACACCCAGCAGAGCCACCCTGGCCCCTCTGGTCCTTGGGAAACCAGGTTTCTCTGGGCTCAGACTCCTGCACTGGCACAATGGAGCTGAAGGTGCACCCTCTGACAGGAAGGCCAAATGATTTGTTAGCCCATGACTGGTATCCTTAAATAATCATCCACACTTTTGATGAAGAATCATAGTGTATTATCTTCCAACAAAAGCCTAATTCTCCTTCCGGTCACTCAGGCATTCCCTCAAGATCTGGTACAGAGCACCTGACATACCAGTTTCACAAGAGTCATTTTTAGGGCCAGAAGAAGCCAGAAGCACTCTGACCTGACCTCCTGTAGTGCATGGGCCATGCAATGCCCCCCACTGCCACTTCAGAAGTCCTCTCTCCCAGTGAAAACAGGGATGGACCTGAACGTGGGGTGAGCTTTAACTGATCAAGGAATAACAGTGGAGCCTACAAATGCTTTTGCACTTAGCAACCACAGCCACGCAGGGGAGCCTAATAGATCTACCTGTATCAGTGCCCAAAACAAAGTAGAAGACAAGCCCTGAAGAAAATCTTTTAAAAAGCAGCCAAATCCCAAGATTTGGGCACATGCCCGCTGCAGTTAATGAAAACACTGCCTGAATAAGCACTGCAAGGTGTGTATCACTAATAGCCCTATCACAGGACTTTTGAGATACCACCCACACGTTCAGTGTGTGGCAGAGACCACACTGAGCTGGTGCCATGCTGTACAACTCTACTGGGTTTCATATCAGTAATGAAATAGGAGAGCAGTTAACACAATTTAATTATTTACTAATCTGCTGAATCACATGCTGAAGAAAACCAGAAGTCCTTGGTGGTTAAAGGCAAGAAAGCACAGATAAGTTCTATTTTGGAAAGGTAAATTTCTGCAATCTAAGCTATAGTGATATCACATCTCTCAGTCAGAGATACACAAATAGTTTAAACTCTAGCTTGGGAGATGTGATCCAAACAAAATGCCACCAACAATTCATGCTGGAGGATGGGTAAGAAGCTTCACCTTCTAAAAAATGTGGTCTGGAAAAGCAAAGTAGAAAAACAGCACTCTAGGTAGGGATGATGAATCCTTGCTCTTTTCACAATGACATCTGCCAGAAGAGAAGCTGCAGATGAACTAAAACATGAATACAAGCAACAAACATTTAGGCTTTAGGACTCAGATATGTTTAACCATCACCACCTCAGCTAGAACTGCCTGCCAGTTTCATGCTGACCAAAATCAAAAGACTGCTGTTAAAATGGCTTTCAGAGAAAACAGTGATGCAGTAGTACAAAGCATTCAGTGAACAGCCATCCAATCCTATCCCCACCAGCATTTTTGACTTCTTCCTACATTATCCACAAACTCACAATGTTTCTCCCCATTTATCAAGTATTGAGCTATTAGTCTTATTCCATTCCAAGCAACAGTAATATTAAACAATAAAATTAAGGAAAACATCACATTGCTTGTGATCAGTTGAAATACCATCCAGTTCTTTTATCTATGACTAAATCAGGCTGCTTTGCATGGTACGCTTCAATGGGAAAAGAGAAATCTACCATTTTTACGTTATTGATAGGTAAGCATAATGGGACTGGTTAGTTAAAAAACCAAACCAAACAAACAAAATGCCAAAGCCATCTATGCTATCATCCCAAATGTACTTAAGAGAGAAAACCAAAATACTGATGCTTATACTGTAAGATGCCCAAGCCCTGTTGCCAGGGCACTCTATTCTGTTGTCTATTCTCTCAAATCATCACTGAGCCAGTAAAGACACTCAGTTAAGCAGATAGCAGGCTACAACCATACAGACACTGAATTCTCCGCAGAGGGCAAATACTATGGCTGAACTGTGAAAAACAGAAGGTTAAAATCTCTGGCAAGACAACTCATGAGATTTATCAGTGTTACTCATGAAGTTATAGACAGGTTCATGTTGGCTAACTGAACTCTTACTAACCATACTCACCTGTGGAAAACACTGCCATGAGACAAGGCACGACTATTTCCAAGTAGGCTGGAAGCACTGTTGGCCTTCTGCATGTTGAAGGCAAATGGGCATCCTTCAGATGCACTCACTACTACCTGTCAGCTGTAGTTTTGTGAGGATGCCACAACTCCATGACAGCATTCCTACGTCTGGAAAGGTAACTTGCCAGTTCAAATAGGTTTCATTAACACACAACAGTCTTTACCATATTTATTAACAGTGAATCATGACCGCAATGAGCAGATGATTTGTTTCTAGAGGGGTCTATGACTAAAGGCATGGTTTTTCAAGCCTGAAGCTATCTCAGAAACATTTGTACTGCATGTTATATCCCCTGAAATGATAGGTGCTGTTCAGATTTCAGTGTGGTTGTCCTTTCTTAATCTCTTATCAACAATTGCCTTCAATAAAGTTTATTGCTTAGCAACACTGATTTATAAAGTCTCCTGTAGTGGCTTGCATGGTCAACTAACATGCATATTTAAGCTGCATTTGCACTGTATTGTTGAGCAAAGGTAGTCCAGATTACGCTCTATTTTTGTGCCCACAGGCTTTTTAACCTCACTACCACTTACTGAGAATCATTCTCTAGAGGCCTGACGACCATAGCGTTATTTCTACAGAAGATGGAACAGTTTTAAAAGAATCAAGGAAAAACAATATAGATCATTAATGAAATTCTGATGTGATTTACTGTGCTGGCTAATTCCTAAGTTTTACAATATGCTTAGCAGCCAGTAGGACATTCAATGGAAAACCACTAACATTACTATAGAATATTATTCCAATCAATACCTGTTTCAACTAGAAACAGCCTTAAAACAGTGTCCATCTGAGGTGTAGATGGGGAAGAACTGTTTAGCATGATTACCGGCTTAAATAAGTACATGCATGGTGAACACTAACACCTGTTCCTGTCATCTGAGAGATCATCATCCCTCATTCAGTGACAATGCTCTAGGAATATGCCACTGAAGCTCATTTCACCTATTCACCCTGACACAAACAGATCCCACAAAAACAGGCAGGAAATGCTCATTAAGAGAGAATTTGCAGAATTACACCTGTTACTCCACCTACCTCCACATCTGTCTGCAAGTGGTAACAAGATCACAGATAGTTCAGAAAACCTTAAGGTACCAGAGAAAAGGACACAGACAAAAAGTTAACGGCTCTGACCAGAGTAAAGAGGCATCCTGGCCCAGTTCCGAAGCACCCCTTGGACCCAAAGAGCTTCTCAAAACATTAGAAACATGTACCTCTAGGCAGAAATGAAATCAATCAATAGCAACTACCCCAATGTCTTTACAGGCTGCAGGCTAAAAGTATCTGTGCTACTGAAACCTGGTTAATTTCTTCAGCTACAAGGACCCAGGCAGGAAAGACACAAAACACGGCAGGCAGGACTACAAAACCCATTTATTTTCCAGCTGCACTGATTCTTCCTAAAAGGGGAGGCGCCTCTGTGCTTCCTCTCAAGTTCACTTGCCCTTGGAGAAGCATTCGTGATGTTATCATGGCTGACTTTACACCAAATTTCCTGGGGCAGAGAAGGGAAAACTGTATCCAAGTCCAATGCCCACTGTTCCCTATATATTCAAAAGTCCACATCTGCTGACATATTGGAAGATAAACAAGAAGACAACTTACTTTGGACTGCCTGATCTAGAATACAAAAAGAATGAATCTACCTTTTTTTTTTTTTTTTTTAAATCTACAATTATTCTATATATTCTAACTGTAGAAAACTACATGTTATACAAGAAGCTAGCACCCAAACTACAGGGCTGGTAAGTCTCTCTTTAGGGCTGGAATAAAATCCCCTAAAAGATCTAACAATGCATGTGAGAGATGCAGTTTACATTCACTCACAGAGAAAAAGAATCAGAGATGCCAGGACATTCCTTCCTAATCATCTTCATTAGCACTTATAATTCAGTCTTAATACATACTCCACCACACAGCAAGGAATCACATACTTATATGTGATCTTAAATATATTAAATGAAAGTTAACATATATTAAATGAAGGTTAATGAGGCAAAAATGCAGTGTCAACAAGATAAAGAAATATCCAACTTTGACACAACAGTCTAAACTGCTGTCAGACCCTGTACTTCTGGGACGCCACATGTGCTTTTATCAGGAAATCTCATAGCTTCAGCTGACTTTCTGTGTATTTTTCTGGTGCTGACTTGCTTAATTAAATTTCTTATTGGAACCACAAGTATTTCACTTTCATTTTTATGATAGTCTCTTCTTTCAAAATGACACAGGAATCAAGGACTTCATGGTTAAAATTAAAATTCAAGTATTTTGGTTTATTAAAAGCAAATCATAAATTTAAGTAAGGAATGCCACTCCAATTCTGCTATGGAGATGAAAGACCTATGTTAATACAGAAACCAGAAAGTCTGACTGAAAAAAATACTGCAGATGTTAGCACACTTACAACACCAAACAGGAGAACTCTGAAGTGTGATCCTGATTTATCAAGTAAGAAAGGAGGGGGTTTAATGATTTTTATATGCCAGCAAACCCCATATTTTTAGTTAGTTTCCACTCAAATTTCAGTTTAATGGGTCCTGTAGGCATATGCGTTACTTAATGGATTTTAAATCTCTCAAAACCAAAAGGAATATAGGCCTCATGCAGTGCAAACTAGAGCACATTATGAAGAAAATCTTGATAAATCAGGCATGTCAACACACCCAGACAGTATCAAGCGAGAGAGGAAGGAGCCAAATACCCTCCCTCTTTATCACACACATTCAAATCAGGGATGATTAATGAGGGCATTTTACTGGTGTAAATGGTAAAAATGGTGGCATTGGCTCAGAACACAGGAAACAGGCAGGAATCAGGACCATTATGGACTTTACAGAGTAAAACCAAGACCTTCCTGTCAGCAGACTGGAAGCCATGGAATGGTATTACATGAGAAAAATCACCAAGAAACTGAAGGCATCTGCCACTGAGGAGCTTTAAATGCTGCTCAAGAGATAACTCAATGCTTGAGGCTGCCCTCTAAGTACTGATAGGGCATCACGGCAGTGATTGTAAGATTTTGCACACATGCCTGAGCCAGCTGCACACTCCACAGAGCCTACAACAGCCACACAGGAAGAAACAGGATACATTGGACTACCTTATAACATGAACTGCCATAGTTACACTAGAAGTGGCAAGAGGCACAAATACTTCAAATGCAATCAACAAAAACCCAGTGATTTAGAGCTCTTCTTTTAACCAAGAGAAAAAACTTCCATCGCCTTGTCAAAAACAAAGAAACAGCAGCATTAATGACATCCAATTTCCTCCAGGTTCCTTGTCTTGTCTGAACTGCTGTTCATATCATAAAGGGTGACAAGTCTCACAAGCTCTTTTCAGTGCTGGAGCACTTAATGACTGCCTTCTGGATCTTATCCTGCAGCTGTCACCTTACTGGTTACAAGGTGGTTACAAGGCCTCTTCTCCCTACCAGCCACCAACTTTCCAAACACTTAAAAGCTAGTATATTAGGCTCTTCTTTCTCTCTTGTCAACTGAAACCAAAACTAACCAGTGAAAAAACAAATAAATATTTTTCAAAAAAATACAGGTGAAGAGCATCATGAAATAAACTTCATCTTATATTTAGCACTGCATGGCCACACAAGCTGTTGGCAGACTCTGCTGAAAAAAGGGTGTCTGTCCCATCTGACAGCCCCTACCTGGCAACAGTGAATGAAAACATGAGTTTGGAAGCGTTTGACTACAGTTTCCTCCTCACAGCTGATGAAAACCAGAACAAAGATACCCAGGACTCAGTGAATCAGTAGGACTTTTGCCACTGATGTTGCAGAAAGCCAAGTTTTCATGCTGGCAGAAGCTCAGCAGAGCTCAGTTTCACCTCTGTGCTGACAGCCCCACTTGCTGCCTCCCCCAGGAAGAATGCAACTTTCAGGTACCAGGAGAACGTGGAGCATCACCAGTATGGCCTAGAGAAGCTAGGGAAGTGAAGAGTATCACCTAGAGAAGCTTTGGGAAGTGGAGAGTGACTACATGTACTTCCCTTGGCAACCAGCTGCCTTTTAGCTATGCAAATGCACAGTTCTCTTAGATGTTCTTACTACCTCTTACAGGAAACTAGAAGAATACAACTAATGTGTTAAAAAAATAAAAAGGGGAGAGAGGAAAAAATATCAGTTAAAAAAGCAAGCAAGGTTATCTTCATGTATTACCACCCTGACTTTTTACCATTTCCGATTCTAAAATGAGTCAGAGAGGTCGAGGAAATCTGAGGACACCAGATAAAGTCAGACCTGCCACACCACAATTTCTCTGGTCACCTCCTCTGAAAAAGGAAGGCCCATGGCATAGTGATAATTGGTGAAATAACCAGCATAGAGAAAGCACTCCCTGAGCCAGGGCCTAACAGTTGCTCACTTGACACATGTTGGCACTGTCCTTCCCAAAGAGAGATGAGAACACTAAACTGCTAGTAAGCAGACCTAGCATCCCCCTAGCACCTTACAGTGCTTATTCAGTGCTTATTTGACTTCTCAGACAGGAATATCGAGCCTGCAGCTTACAGAGCCATGCTCCTCCACGTAATACTCTTTTGAGCCCAACATAAATTGCAAAGCAACAAGCAAAACAACAAGGCAGGAGAAACCCAGAGTCACACCTACCAAAAGTGGAAGGGACTTGTCTCCCTTGTGTAATAATTTTAGCCCTGAAGAAACAACAGTGGTGCAATACAGGTAACTCCTGCAAGCTCACCAGAGCCCAGCACCTCAAGATAAACTGCTGCTGAATTAGCACAAGCTACTCACAACAGCATGGGAACTGTCTGAAACACAAAAGCATTTCCACAGCCACAGCAGCTGCACATCATAATTGACAAAAGCACAGGCCTGTTTCACACCTTCACATGACATACAGCATGTAATGCTATTCTCCCCTTACCCAAATGCATATCACGCATATATATCTGATGTAGAGAGAATGCTATCAGGCTACATGCCATCATTTCTGCTTCTGAGCCACTAATATATGAAAAGTGGGACTAAACATTATACAAACTATATTCACTGTTTAGATTTAGCTGCTTCTGTACAGCAGTGTTTTACTTTCCATCAACTTCCTCTACAACAATATGAATAAAGAAATTATTGTGGACATCTACTGACACAGGCACAAGTAGATCCAGTTGATCACTCCTTGCTTTACAAAAGAATGCCACCAAATGCTGACTTCGAAGTAAGTACATTTCCAGCTCAGACTGTGGTCACCCCAGGCCTCCTAGCAAGCGAATTTCAATCTCAGCATCTGGGAACAGATCAGCCAGCAAAAGGCAGTTTAGGAAACTGTTTGACCAAACGTTTTTTTCCCCACCCTGAGTAGGGGGTGACAAAATTATGTGACAGAAATATTACCATGCAATAATGGAAGACATGAGAGATCATAACCACTTGTGAATCATCACTACCCATGTTCAGAGCCAGAGAAACAGACAGGGAGGCATTCATGCACCCACACAAGGAGGCATTTGTGGACCATGGTCTTAAGGTGCACCAGGGGAAGTTCAGGCTTGACATTAAAAGAAATTCTTCACAGAAAGAGAAGCCCATTCCAATGGCTGGGCATTGGAATGGGCTGCCTAGGGAGGTGGTGGAGTCACTGTCCTGGGAGGTGTTTAAGAAACCGACGGGATGTGGCTCTCAGTGAGTGCCATGGTTTAGTTGATAAGGCGGTGTCAGGCCTTAGGTGGGACTTGATGATCTCCAAGGTCTTTTCCAACCTAGTTCAATCTGTAATTCTGACAGCGCCATTTTTTGGCTATAATGTAAATATCACATCCTCACACGAGGATGCACTAGATGTGACAGAGCAGTTGGTCTGCTAGGTCCAGAAGCACAGTAACAGAGTACACTGCAGGTTTTGCCTGATACGCATCAAAACCCACGCTCACCGATATAAAAAAAATCACATATTCTTTGTGCTTATTATGAAGCAGCAAATGAATGCCCAGAAGCAGATGCCTCCTGACATATGCTTGACATGAGCAGCAAAAATTCCACCTTGAGTGAATCAAACACTTCCATGTACTCAAGCCATGCATACAGGCTGAAGTACTATTTGCATGCAGTCCCATTTCTCTGTTAATATCCAAAGACTTATTAATGCATCAACCTTATTCAAATTACCCTGACCATGCTGTTGTTAAAAGCAAGCTATGCTTTATCACACATGTCCTTGACCCCAGGATTAGGTCCAGAGAAATAGGGTAGGAAGAGTGATAATTTCATTTCACTACTGATTCTTCTCTCAAAGCAAATAACAATGTAAAGTTTAATCTTTGACTGAATGAATACCTGGCATGTTGATAATCTTGGCAAATGACAGCTAAATTAAACATATATGAATGGTGTCACATAACAAGTTTAACTGCTTATTTTTAAACTTGGAAGAGTCTGAACAATTGAAAATATCTGGCTTGGGCTTACAAATTCCACATACCCTTTCTGTGCACTAAGTATGCATAGCTGATAGCAATAGTGGCATGAAATGATGAAAACAAATCTGAAGATTCAGAAAAAATTTGAAACAGAAAGAAAAAGAAAAGCCAAAAAAGAAAAGGAAAAACTTCCGACATTTCTGATATTAATGAGAAAATAGAATGTAGCAAAATATTGCTTTTCATTTCTGCTGCAGAGCAGGATGGAACAGACTTAGGATAGAAAAAACCCTCTATGTATGATATTAATATTGATGAATTAGTGCTAGCATGAATAGAAAAAACACATAATAAAAATTAAATAGCCCAACCCTAACCTCACTTAGCAGTTTCTCCCTTGAATCAGCAAACTTATACCCACAAACAACTGCTGTCAAGTAGACAAGAAATGTGGTTTTGCATTTTCATTACCTGAATATACAAAAAGAAATTTCTGTCAATCCCTAAACATTGGCATTGTTGAAAGAAGAAACAAGTGATATTGAAAGAAATCTTATTCTGCCTTCATTGGTATTAACAGGTTATTATTTCTATCAGTTTGCAGTCTCTTCTTCAGGTAGTCTGAAGAAAAGCCACAGGCACACAGGGCCTAAACACAGCTGTGTACTTCCAAGTATTTTCCTAGACAATCTTTTCATATAAACTGGGGAAGGGGGGAGGGAGATGAGACAAGAGAAACACTATTTAAAGGACAGATATATAGGTGTGTAGCTCTAGTTCCATGCCTGAAGTGTTTTGATTTTTTTAAAATTCTTTCCCAAGGAAGCTTTGTAAACATGAGGAATATTTTTGTAGCTGTACCTATGTTATTCATTCCTTCTGACAGGAAGCACGTCTTCTTGATGTCCCTCTGGTTTGACCAATGTGATTGAAGACGTTTGCCTTTGTTTTACCAATCAAATTGGTCTGTGTAAAATAGTATATAAGGGAGACACATCTCTAAATAAACAGTCATTTTATAGCCTTCTGAATCTCAGAGTCTGTGTCATTTGTGACCTAAAACAGCAACACAGGTGTGCAACACATGGAACAAGAAAGGTGGATGTTCTTCCCAGTGCCCAACTGGCAGCAGCCAGCTGGGTTCATTCATCCCAGTCCTGCACAGGAGCTCGGTCATGCCCTGCTGTGGAGCCAACTGGAAAGGCTGTGTTACTCCTCACTGGGGCTACCCCACCACCTTGCCTGTGATGCACAATACAGTTAAAAATCAACACCACCAGTGAAAATGCTGAGAAGAAATGTAACTTCACGTTTGACTTCTCCAGTTCAGGAACACTGCCAAGGAATCTGCAGCTGAGGCACAAGCAGAGGCTGTGTAACAGGAAGGTTCCATTCATTCCTCTGCTGCAGGCAGATTTCTCTACAACCCAGACAGATCCCTCCACCTCTACAAGCTTATCCAGTTTGTCCTTCTCTGGAAACTTGTGTACAACAGCAAAGTGCTCAGACACCACAGAAGAGCAGAAGTGTCTTGACAACATGCCCAGTGACCTGGGCTGTCCGAGACCCAAAAGCAACTTAAGCATCAGGTTGAGTGCAAGAAGCCTTGTGTGAGAAAATACAGCCTCTACTACCAAAGAACACCAACCAACAGGGTGTAGAAGCCAACACCGGCAGATCTCATTGAACTCCAGGTTCGTGCCAGACCCCAAAAGGCTACGCAGTAAAAATGATGCAAAACTCTCAGGCCAATACATGTCTCCCTGCCCTGAGCCACCCAGGTCACCTTCACCCCATGTCAAACACAGGATGTGTCTTATGAAGCTACACAAGAAAACCATGAAGCTTCACCTGCAGCACAGAGATGGCAGAATTCCTTGTCATAAGGCCAGCAACATGGGATCACGTGCTGTCTCAGGTTTTGGCAAGAGGGCTTCAGTCTTACCTTTGTCGTGCAGCTTTGGCTGGCAGTACACCAGAAGAAACTTCAATCAAACTTTGAAAGTCTACCATTTAAACAAGCTAGACCTCTTCTTTAATTAAAATGAACTCACAAAAATTCCATGAGTACAAAGATAAAATAAATCACACAAGCACCCAGTAAAATCAAATATTTAAAGAAATAAACACCAGTTTCTTAAATCCAGCTCAGGGAATGCTCCTTCAATGTCAAATGCTGAAGAAAAGCAACTGCAGCTTCCTCTTACAGTATGACCACACAAGAATGCAGTAACACATATGGATGGTGGCAGACAAGCTCTGTGTACTGTCTGAAACACAAACCCCATCCTTCCATTTTTATTTCAGGTTTTCAATCGCCTTGTTACTCAATACATGAGAGTAAGCCAAGGATTGCAATCATTAAAATACTAACTTTTCACACAGATTACATTAGCAGCAACCGTCTTAAAAACAAAGAGCCAGATTAGCCAAATTCTAACAATCCTTGTCAACGTAGGATTTTCAGAAAAATAACACTTTTGAAAAAAGGCAAAAAACCAAATTCATGTCATAGAGATACTTGTCACTGTTAGTAAGGCATCTGTACTGGGGCAGACGTTCTCCTGCTCACATCTTGATGCCCTTTTTTGAGAACTACAGTGGTACAAACAACTTTAAGTTCAAGAGCTTCCTGGTCATTTGTTGTGGCCACCTGTTCGTTAAATCGGTGTGTAAAATGTCATCAAGAAATATGTATCTACTTAAATGATTCACATATAGAAACACAGAATGGTTCAGTGCTGGAAGGGGCCTTAAAGATGGTCTTCTTGTCTTCTGCCATGACTACAGGAAAAAGAAAAGATGAAATGGCCTTAAGATGATACAGAAAAGATTAAAATTAAACATTCACTGTTAGAATGGTCAGGAATTGGAATAGGTTGTCCAAAGAGTTGGTGGAGTCCCCATCCCCTGCACGTGTTCAAGAGGTGTCTGGACCTGGTGCTGAGTGATGTGGTTTAGGGGTCACAGTGAGAGGACTGGGTGGACAGTTGACTGAGCTTGAAGGTCTCTTCCAAACCTGACGATTCTGTGATTCTTCCAACCCTCCTGCCATGGGCAGGAACACCTTCCACAAATCAGGTTGCTCAGAGCTCCACCCAGCCTTGCCTTGAACACTTTCACGGATGGGGCATTCGTAACTTCCTTAGGCAACCTGTTCCAGTGCCTCAGCATCCCCACAGCAAAGAAGTTTTTCTAATATCCAATCTAAATCTACTCTTTTTCCGTTCGAATCCATTCCTTCTTGTACTACGACTACATGCCCTTGTAAAAAGTCCCTCTCCAGATCTCCCATAAACCCTCTTTAGGTACTGAAGATGCTAGAGGGTCTCCCTGGAGCCATGACTTCCCAAGGCTAAACAACCCCAAGTGTCTTGGCCGGGTCTTCTCAGGGAAGGCGCTCCAGCTCTCTTTAATGCTCAGCTGACAAGCATCGCTTCTGTTTTCGAATCTTTAAAACCTGTCATGTTGCTCGTGGGAGGGAAGAGAAGAGCAGAGCGAGAGGGAAAACAAGGTCCATTTTCATATCGGTCCCAAACGTTTGTTTGCCGATCCCGGTATTTTTAAGGAATGAACAAGGTCGGGTGCTCGCCCGCAGCGCTCAGCGAGGGAGCGGAGAGGCCCAGGCGCCGCCCGGGGGAGCTCGGCTGCCCGCGGCTGCCGGAGCCTCCCTCCTCCCCCCTCCGGCCTTCCCTCACCGCGAGCACAGCCCGGCAGCTGCTGCCCGCGCCCCGCGCTACTGCGGGCGGTGTGTCAGAGGGCACGCTCCGAGTTACTTTTTAAAATAGTGCTTTTAAGCACTATTTTTAGCTCTTGCCTTCTTATTGTTCACGATGGAAAACAAATGCAGGAGCCAAAAGAGAAATCCCCCTTTCCTGTGGCGAAACTGCGCTAATTACGCCGTCATTAGAGAATGAACTTAATCGAATCACAAAAGGTGTCTGGGCTAACTGTGGGCCTGGGGGAACACCTGTCTGGCTGATTTTGTAACGATCCTTAGAGAAATAAAACTGATAAATGTTTAACGCCCTTGGTGTGCGAATCAGCATTGTCCATTACATCAAAGGGATAACCCTTCCTTAACCAATGAAATAACCTGCTTCCAAGAGGTCTTTAACATACATACCCTATTGCCAAAGTTCATTTCTGAGAAATATTTGTGTGATGTTGCTGCTATCAGTCAAATTGAGAACTTTTATCTTCTATTTAAAAAAATATTCACACAAAAATTATGAAAGAAAATGATGCACAAAGTATGGACGTTTTAAACTGTTTCTACTTACCATTACACCAATAGAGCTAAGACTGTGTGTAATTTAAAAATGTAAGCAAATATGTATTGCAAATCTTTATAGTATTTTAACTTAGAAAATGGAAAGGAGTAGATGATTTCTCGCGATCATTTTCTGAATTTACAGTAAATCCAAGAAACAAAAGCAGTAATGTTATCCTTCTAAAATCTAGCCTGGGACAGGACAGTAGCACATTAATCGCATCTTCCGGGAGGAAGGCATCAGAAGAAAAAGAATGAATGTGAAAACTGTATTTGTACAAACTGGGTAAAAAAGAAAGAAAAAAATAACTTGTAGAAACAAAGCAAAGAAAAATTAAAGAAAGAAACAAAAGGAGAAGGATGTGGCCTGCCACACTGATCCTATCTTGGCAACTGTTGGTAAGGTGTGCTTAAAAATTGGAGTACTTCAAAGCTAAAACACTGATAAAAGGATGAAAAAGCTTGGGAAACAAGGAAAAGGATATACACCCCTTCTTCTGCAAAAGGTCATTATTTTACACTATCCATTGCTCCTGGACCACCACACTTTACTTCTATATTAATTACCTGTGTTGTAATAAGGAGTCACACTTTACATTTTCAGCAAAATTCACGACCATTAATAACACATAGGGAAATTGTTTAGAAATTGTGAAGAGCAGGGACTAAATGCCTACTCTCTCCAAAAAGCAGCAGCAGGGCTGCTGGAAGAATTAGATGTATGAACTACTAGATGTGCTATTTTATGCATGCAGAGGGATTCAGAGTTGGGGTTTTCTGAACGTACCAATATTTTTGTTAGTTAATATTGAGAAATCTGCCATTCTGCAACTCAGGCCTCAGTTTAAAACAACTCACTAATGTTTTTAAATATTTTTTAAGAATGGCAGTAACACTCAACCCAGAATTATCCAAAGGCTGTCTAAAGGGCCATGCTTTCCAGCTGAAAAGGGTCTGCAGAGAAATCTAGTACTGCCAGATATGCAGTGTATCTTTTTTTTTTCTTTCAGTAATCTGTTGAAAGCTAATCTTCAGTGTCACAATCAAGGCATTGTCCAAAAAAACCCCCAAAAACACACAAAAAACCCCAAACAAACAAAAAAACCAGCACAACAAAAAACCACCAAAAAACCCCCACTGTCTCTACTCCTGTTGCATATACAATAAATTTTCTACAGTACCCCATTTTGGAGCAAGAAAGAAAAGCAGAAGCAGATTTTTTACAGTCACTGGAGTGGGATTATGCATCATGTTGCAGAAAATAATAAATTCATGGAATAAAAACAGATGCCTTAGGCATATTCAACTTCCTGACAGAAAAATGCTTACATCAGTCATTCTACAGTTTGATCAAGAGCTCTCAAAGCAGTGGCTGTTTTCCTCACATCAGTTTTTCCTCACATCAATTTGAATTAAGCTGCAGTTTGGAGCGATTTCACACAAAACCCTCCTTTAGGTAGAGGGACATGCTGATCACATGATGTACTGTATCTATCTGAAAATGAAAATACTTCTACCAAATAGGTGTCATAAATATACAACTTCATATAAATTGTTTTAGAAAATAATTTTTTTGTTACATCAATTTACTCATCCTTGTTTAATTATTGACTGAACTCCTTTTCTATTCTGTTCAAGATGAGCAGTGCCAGTGGCTGACCTGAAGTCAATCAGTATCATATGCCATGATTTCTCACAATCTCTATATCTGATGCCAACTACTATGACAAAAAACAAAGCAAATACTCAAGTTTGAATATGGGCTTCAAAGAAGAGGAAAAAAAGCATGCACATTATTACTTTCTGCATTCAGGAATATCCTAAAACAAACTACTCTTTCCTATTCTACTGTTAGATCTTGCAATCTCAGATCTCCTAAGAAAACATAGACATTGCACTAGCAGAGGGGATGAAAAATTGACTAATAGAGGGGAAGAGATCTGACATCTGTCCAGGATGAGACAATGTTCTTAAAAACTCAAGAACCTTGTTGGCATGTCGCAGTATTCATTAAAAATAAAAGGCAGCAATTGCTTTTTCATAGTAACAGCTATTGGATTGTAAATTCACCAAGAAAACACATAGCAAGTGAAGCACATGCAAGCACCTAAGGACACCATGCTAAAAGGAGCATGCCCAGACCATAATGAGGTAATGAATGAGCTATTGCTGAGAGCCAAAAAGGAATCCCAAAATATCAGTTTGGTCTCAAGACTAAACAGAGAAAACTACCACTTTATAAATGCTTCAAAAGGTTGTGTTTCTGTATAAAGTTTATAGTCCTCAGCTGTCATAATCTCAAAGATAATCTGTACTTTGCCATTTCACGATGAAAATTTGGCATTAAGGACAGGCAACTCAACATCATTCATTATTAAACACACAGGACATGTACTTTGTTTTTTCAAAGTAAAAATAACTCATATCTAAAAAAAGTTAAAGAAAAGGTATTTATGTTGCCTCATAAAAAGATTCAACACCAAAAAATAAAATCCCTAGCTTTTCATAGCAGTGTCACCAAAAGACACTGGACAAAAAATTACCTGTTTCGTGGAAGCATATAGTCTCTAGCGCTATCTATCTGCTTTCACCTCCCATCAAATCAAGACTGTCAAGTAAAGTCTCTGCTTTTAACTATTCTTTTCAGTCAGAGGATCAAATCAAAATTCCACATACTTCGAGGATCTAAGATGTACAAGGCACATGCGCTGTTACAAGCAGCAGCCTGCTTTTGAACCCCTCCCTTCATGCCTTCACCACTTTATTTCAACACAAACCTGCAAGTCAGCATCTGTACCCACCTATCTGCCACAGAAACTGGCACAAAAAGTGGTAGGAATCTGAAAGCTTAAAATAAAAACTGAACTGTGAGTGAAAAAATAGAAAGACAGATTTCTTTCTCGTTACCCTGGCTGTATCACTACATGTTTCTTCAAATATAAAATCCAGACAGTTATGCCAGGTTTCTTTTCTAAAACAACCTATATGAAGTTGTATATTTATGTATATTTATGACACTCACTCTGTAATATTTCATTTTCAGATAGATATAGTACATCATGTGATCTGCCTAGGGAGGGTTTTGTGTAAAATCACTCCAAGCAGCAGCTTAATTCAAACTGCTAAGTGTCTTGCCTCCTTCATTTATACTCCTAAAGCAATGAAGGAGAAACAAATTCTGTAGAGGGACCACAGCCCTGTTTTGTTTTTCTCAATCTTGGATTTATATTTGCAGCTGATCATCAGTGAGTCCTGATAGCTAAATTAAAACAGCTCCTCTGTATGCAGTCAGCAAGGATATGAAAGGAAAATACCCCCACTGTTACCTTCCCCCCCTCCCCACCCAGAAAAAGAAAGAAAAAGAGGAAAAAGGAATTCTCTGTTGGAGCCAAACCTCAGCTTACACAACATGAATAAATGCTTCTCTTTCGGTCAGGTTTCATGGGATCCCAATGCCACAGAAATGCACAGGATTTGCCTTGTTTTTGCCGTTTCTTTTAAACCTGCTCACGTCCTCCCCTCTGAAGTGGGTATATAAGTGGGAACACCTGTGTTATCTTTGAAACACTTTGGCCAAGAATAATCCAATATGCAGAATCAGACTCTTTTTACACCTGCCTGCTCAGCACAGACACATGTAACCTGGCCGAGTGGTCTGGGGCCAGCAGCAATGGGCTTTCCTATAAGGCAGCCGAGTCAAAGAGTGACTTGGCAGGGTGAAGCCTGACAGACACAGCTCAGCACAAGCAGGACAGAGGCTTTAGAGGTAGGTGTAGCCAGAAGGAGAAACACGGTGGAAAAGGCAGGGTATGAAATGCATTGACGGGAGCAGGGGAGGAGAAGAAAGGCTCCATGGTACTTGATCTGTGTTAAAACATGCAGTGGAACACCGTTAAGGAGGGTCTATCTCTTATAGATCGAAGGTGTACAACACCTTTTAAGAATTATTTCTTTACATCCTTCCTCCTCACCAAGGCTCTTTCTCCTATGCCACGAAAACCCAAACAGAACTCAAACTCAGAAACAGCCTAAACCCTACATTTTTTTATTTCAGTCTTCAATACCTCCATTCATGTGAGTTGAAAAAAACAAAAGTATTTTGTCTCAGTGCTTAAGCTGTATTTCCCAACAGATGGATCTGTTGGAAAAAAATCCACTCAAAAAACATCAGTCAAAAAACATCAACTTTGCGCATCTGTTACCAATGTCTACTGTGTGGTCAGGGTCCAGGACAATACTACAGTGAAAGGAATATATAAACCAAAAGATGTGCAGTGAGAAACTGTTTCTCCTTTTTTCGTAGCAGGGGTGGACTGGACTGAATTGTGTTTGGTATTGTATTTTAATTTAGCCTTGCAGTTGCAGAACTGTGTGACTGCATCACTCATGCCCTACCCACAACCAGCAAGATGCAACTCAGACAGAGGAAGATGTTGTATGCAGGACCTGAATTCACACAGTTGGGACATCTGCAGTTATACCTTTATTTGCAGAATTTACCTGTCACACGGACACGAACTGACTGCACTTCTGAGTCTAGTAATTCTGGTCTGCAAAGAAGTTTTATAAAGATATGTTAGGCCATACACTAAGGGAAGATATTTCTCACTGCAAATCCAACACAAATGGTCTGCTGAAAAACAACCAAAAAAAAGAAGATTGATATATATAAAAAGTTTGGATGTACAAATAAAGTTTTTCAAGGGGCTCTTCTAACATGTACCTGAGGTATTTCAGCTTCTGCAGCAGCAAAGGAACTAGGATAAGGATACAGGAGGCATCAAACCACACATTTGCAATGATTTCTGGGCTGCTTCTCTTCCAGAAGATGCTGCACTGAAGCAGCCTCCAGGTCTACGTAAAAATCTGAAGATATACTTTAATTCAATCAGGCACTTCAGAGGGGGAGTCTGTTTTAACCGCAGTTTCAAAGGACTAAAATTTGACAGAATATCCATACACCTAAGTAAACAATTTGATCCCAAATGCTGTTTCAGGTCATGTCTACATGATCTTAAAAGTTCTGTTCTGCAGACTCCTCAACTGACCTCACTGGCTCTTGTACACAATGTCAGCTCAGGGTTGGAGATCAAAGCCTCGGACAGGTTAGCCCTTCCAGGCTATCTCCCACGATCCCCACAGATATTAAGTTATAGATTATAAACATTTCCTCTGCATTAATCAAGTTGTTTAGAAATTGTTATACAATTTATATTTAAAGGCAGTATTAAAGGTTCACATCTCACAAAAAACAGTGGCTACTTGTCTCAAAAATCAGCAATTTAGACTGAAATACTCCAATTAGCAAAGAGTGAAGCTTATGGTTGCTTTCTTCCCTATACATGCTATGGACAGCACTCTGCCACAAAATTACAGGAGAGTGATCTGAAGCTTTGTGGATCATTCCCGTTGTCATTACCACACATCACCCACACTATCAGGAAGCACTAGAAAATGAGGCACACTGGTACAAACAAGTTGAGGAGAACTAGACCAAACAGGTCCCGAATATCTAAGTCCTGTTCACAAAGAGAACATAATTGTTAGACAAGCTTGTGACTTCACTCTAGTGACCAAGGCTCACAGTAAACTGCTGTATAAGGGAGACACTAATTTATTTAAAAAATGTGTTACATTAGGTAACAGATTTTTTTAAAAATTAAAAAAATATCCCAAACACCAAAACTTGTAGCTGCTCTTTGCCTGGTGATCACAAAGAACTGCCTCTCTTCCTTTTCCATCCCAGCTGCAATGCAACAGCAGTCTCAACCAACACATCAGCTATGCAGCAGAACATTTTTAAATCCCTACTAGAATGGGATGTACTGTCTGGAGGATTTACGCCAAACTACTCTGTTTTTCCATTAATGCTAAATTACAGTTGCGTACCAAGATGGAAAAGCAATTCCTTGCCAGAAAGGCAACTAAAGAATCACACTCCTTAATTTCCCTGAAAAAAAGCTACCAGAGGGTAACCTCTGTTTTTCCTTTTCCCAAAATAAACCCACCCCCATGCTTGTACTTGGAACTGAGTAACATTATATGGTCTTCACACATATGCACTATTCTACCAAGGCATTAACATTTCAATTAAAACTTGATAATATAATGTCTATATACATATATACATGCAAATAGAAGCACTATATCTGTCTTTTTCTGACAAGTTATACAAAGTCAACATTTTTCCATAATTAGGCTAATATAGATAGCCACTACACAATCCAAAACTGACTATGCTTTTTTGGGGATTGGGGGAGGGCACTTCTGTACTCACACAAACCCGCGCTGACTGTAACTTGTTCCCTGTCTTTCACACAGATGCTTAACTCTTCAGAAAAAAAAAGGAGGAAAGATCTACTCTAGTTGCTGGGTTGTTGAGCAGAAAAGGACTCTCAAATTAAAAAAAAATGTTTGAATATTTCTTCTTCATCCTTTCCCAGAAAAAGCAAGTCAGAGCTGTAGACCTATCCTGTGCATCCCCCTCTGAAATAGCCAAGAAGTTTGTGTCTAGAGGGGGCCTTCTGTTAGAATCGTCTTTTCAATCCTTCTTGACACCTAGCTGAAAACCTTGCTGCCAGCCCCAAAGCCTTAACTTTTGACTGACCTTCAGTCAGACCTGGTACTGGAGTGGAATTACCAGAGGGGGATAACTGAGTAGGATACAGCACCTTCGTACGTTAAATCACTGCTGCGTGGGCGTCCAGACATGAGTCTGGAAGGGGTCCATCTGTGGATTTTTTTGTTGGTTTTTTTTGGGGGGGTTAGATCATAGTCACTGCCTCAAAACACCACAAACTCACTTTGTGCCCATGATAAGACAGTCTATTATGCAGAATCACACTTGTCGGCTGGAAGGCTTGTTTCCCTTCCATAATAAGGCTTTTTCTCCCCAATCAACAGCAACAACGACAAAAAAAGAATCACAAAACCTTTTGGTGACATTAGGACCATGGTATGCATATATCATGTTTCTATCTGTCTGTATCATTTTTGTGTCTGTTTATACTACAAAATTGAATCATTCTTACCAAACTGATAAACTTAAAAAAACCAACCCAAACACACTGTTCAATATGGAGAAATGGTGACCTGCAAAGCATATGTATACATAATCATTAGCTTAAGATATAAAGAAATACATTCATTTTCAATATGAAGTAGAGCCGGACTCCTCAGCACTTTTCTTACAGCTCTCTTACTTACCTTGTTTCCTCGTGATCTTTTATTTGGATTTTCCTGCTTGGCTACCATTTAAATCACATCATCTCCTAGTCCCTGGTTAGATTTTTGAGTGCCATCTAGTTGTAATCTCAACTACTTCCAACTATAGTCAATGGTTGATAACTATTTCTATTAAAGGTGAAAATGAATGTAACCCTGGGATCATTAATGATGCCTTCATAATGTTATTGCTTTTCCACAGATCTTTTGTGGTTTGCACTTAACTCTGTAACTAAACACTGCCAGCAATCTCCTTGCCCTTCCATTTCAGTCATTTTCAAATTGCACGTCCTAGTAGAAAATGCTGCACAAAAATGACCATTTATAGATGCAGCCTGTAATTTCAATAAAAACAAGTTGCCAGTCGCTTCACAAATAAAAATCCTCATGGCTCCATGACTTTCCTTTGAGTCACGGGTAAAGAGCAACTAGATGCTAGAAACTCTGAATAACCCACACACCCACGCTACATGCGCCCAAAGAAGATCATTTCCCAGCAGACACTTGTGGACTTGTTACTAACGATCCAGCTGCTAATTTAGCATCTGCTCTTGCTCTCAGGTTACCAGCAGGTCCCTCCCTACCCTCCAACCCCGCTCTGAATGGGTCGTACTCACGCACAGCTTTGCTTCTTTAAAATACACGAGTATATTTAGCAACAGTAAGCGACTTTACAAGATAAGGAAGAAGCATGGTTCAGATTAAGAAGGTAAATAAAACCCAATCAACTTAACCAAAAGCAGGTTTCATAAAACAAAAGTCTTTTTGATTTGGTCATTTCAGGGAAAATTTGAAATAGGGAAAAAAGCTATAAAACTTTTTCTGTAAGAAAAAATTACTTTTTTTACCCTCGTCCTTCCCTAAAAGACAACTTGCTGCAGTTTATTTAAACTAGAATTTTTTCACTAAGAAGCCAAAGCTTTAAAAGTATGACAGGGATTTTTGTTGTATAAAGTGAAAAATCTCGTATTTTCACAAGGGTACTTTTTTCAAAATTGGATTCAGTAATTAAAAAATTAATTTTCCAGCAAAGCTGAAAGTAAACTGCCAGCAGTAAAGTTCAGTACTTCCACTCAAGACTAAGTCAATTTTGTAGATAAAAAGGTCTGCTGTTTCCATATTGCATTTAATTTCATTATTAAAACTGAACTTCCTGACTTATATAACCATATCATAAGGTTACACAACATTCACTTGTTTTGATTATTAGGAGGTTTCGAGATGGCATGAAAAAGGTAATATTCTGAAGTATTAAATCAATAGAACTCTGTCTACTGAATCTGCACATACATACAATCCGTACATTTGCATGTACATTGTCACATTTTGACAATGTACATGCAAATTCCACTTTGTAATAGAAATAATTATTGGAATGAAGTATTAAATGCTATTGAAAAAAGGAAAACATTTTCACTGTAAGAAGTAAGTTCATTATCACATACTCAGTTCTCTCATTTAAGAAGTGTTCATTGATGTACTGTTATATTACATTTCCTTATGTAAAAAGTAATAAAGATGGCATATTATGCATTACAGACCGATCTAAGCACAGAGACATAATCAGACAATAAATGATTCGATGGTAATATTTAGATCTGTATGTAGAAGTCATATGGCTTGTTATCAGTTTTATTTAATTACAAAGGTATACAGTAGACAACACAGTGGTATTGTCTGAGCTTGAAAATAGATGGAATTAGATTAAGTGAGAAAAAATAATAATTCTGTTCCTGCCTATATCCTACCTATAAATCAGTGGGGTTTAGCTGTTTCACTGTTTGTAAAATTTATATCAAAACATGTAAAACTTCATGATTATTACTATGCATACACAATTTAACTTGCTATTTAATTTTTCCCCTTTCTTCTTCTGCAGGACCGTAATGCTCAGTGAAAGAAGATAGTAGAGAGAACTGAAAGGTGTCGGGGAAAAAAAAAACAAACAAGCAGCTTGAGGAAAGCAATTTATGTAGCTGTGGACTTCTAAAACTTTCCTTTACAGGTACTCCTGGGTCTGCTCAGTTTGTGACTTTCCGGCCCACTGTCACTGTAAGGACATTTTAGAAGAGCAAAGTGCTGCTTCAAGCATGGGGAATCAGAGCTTTGCCAAGAGAGAAAGGCTTGCAGATGAGACCTGAAAGGACCAAGGAGCACAAGACCAAGCAGAACGTGGCTGTGAGATGACAAGCCATGGCAAAGAAAACTCCTTCCAATGCTTGTATAATGCAGCCCCCAAGCAACAACGATAACTTTACTCCAGATATAAATTCAAAGACTTGGTTCTCCTCTTCTGTCATGACATGAAATTAGAAACTTGCTAGAGAGAATTCATTAAAAAGGCCAGGAAGAACAGACTTCACTATCAAGGGACAGTTTCATTTTTTCCAAGTGTTTTTCCAAGTGAGATTTATTTACCCTGAGCTCCCAGGAACATACACATACTTTCCAACAATTAAAAAAAAACAACCATGAAGACCCGAACTCCACCACTTGTGAAATCTGCAGGCAACACTGCCAAACCACAGAAGCACACTGACTGTGCTATACAAGCCAGTAGAGTTTCGGGCAGTTTTGAGTCTGCATCAGGTGTCAACACGCCTGCACCCTACTGTGCAGCAATAAAAATTATATTCCTCACCTCCCATCTTCCACATGTATTTTGACGAACACAACAATACCACTCCTCTATATAAGGAGAGTTTAACTGGTGACCACGTCATTTCCCTGTACAGAAAATTTTATAATCTATAAGCTTCCATGGTCTATCAGACCATTATCCTCATAAATCCATCCATAACTGCAACATTTGTTCAAATAGATTGCAGAACAAGTCTGGAAAGAACAGCAAAGCGGTACAACGCAGTGGACATGCTTGCTTCAGAAGCAAGGTCCCATAGGGTAGCATTTATTTCCAGTATTAGTCAACATATGTTGCCCAAACCACAGTTTTGAATCTTCTATCTGCAACTCAGTGAGAAACACGAACACATTAATTCAGAGCTACGCTGCCATTTTCAAAGATTCCTAAAATAATCACGTATTTCCTTTTAAATGCCAAGAGAGCCTACCAAACCAGCAGGATAAAAGAAAAATCTGTTTCTTTCTACAAGCAGTATGCCAACGTGCTTGCTCTCCCTTGTGCTACCCATCGGTAAGAAGGCTTGCTACCAGACCACCTGCATGCAAAAACTAGAGCTGT
This sequence comes from Hylia prasina, assembly GCA_013397195.1. NCBI lineage: Eukaryota > Metazoa > Chordata > Aves > Passeriformes > Sylviidae > Hylia > Hylia prasina. Next base: position 614,858 of record VYXD01013154.1, on the reverse strand, counting down.
GCAGGAGCATCTGCAGCCTAATCCTTCCTCACATCACTCCCAAGCAATTGTACAGGTGCTACTCACAAACATCATGCAAAGAAGCCTCCAAAACAGCTTGGGAAGGAGGCCAGCCTTTGGCTTCTGCCATGATTAAAATCTGTGTGGACCCCTCTACACCCACACAATTTAATTCTGAAAAATTGAGGTATTTTCTGATAAGCACTATGGAATGAATCACGGGTACCTCCGCAGGCACAAAAGGAACATGAAGTCTCAAATTCACTTAGTTCCCCAAATTTTGTAAGAAAAACCATGTCATTGCTGGAAGATAAAGCAATACTATTTTTAAGTCTCTCAGCTGCATGCCTACAGTACAGCTGAATGCCACTGAACTTTTTTTTTTTTCCCCTACACACAGCAATGGTATCCTTTAAAAGAGAAGCAAGAGAATATATTTCCCCTTGTCAAAAGGCTTGAAGGGTTGATATGTACTGCAGGCTGACATGCATGTCATGTCAAATGATAGCAGACCAGAGCTCTCTGCTCCCCACCATTGTATGTAGCCTCCTATTCAAATCTGGCATCAGAGTTTTGCACACAGACACTGCTACACAAATAATTTAATTAAAAGATAAACTCATTCCCTTAAAAAAAAATAAATAAAATTTTTAAAAATAATAGATCAATATTGTCAGTTTCTTTCCAGGCATATTTAAGCTAAAGTACTTCTATACTACTAGTACTTCTATAGTATACTACTGTAAAGTATGAGGTAGTTTCAGACATTTTTTTCTCTCTATCACTTCAATACTAAACTGAATTTAAAGCTCTGAGATTATTCTCAGGTAGCAAATTAGTATATAAATAATTGGCAACTCACCGCAAGCAATATTTCTTTTCAAGTAACTCCTTATGAAAATGAAGCAGCACGGGGAATTTACGGTGCTTTTTATGGCAAGAAATACATGGTATCTGTATAAACAGGTTTTATACTTCAGGCAATTTTATATGTGTAAAATATTTTCCAGTAGACCTGGATCTCATTTTTATAGGAGAAAGTGCGGTATTTAACCACTTGAATGCAAAGAGATTTCATTCCAAAATAACTACGGCTAATTTGAGAATACTCAGTAATAAACAACTAACAACTATATACTTGAGCAGTACTCTTAAATAAGTCTGGTGCCATGGCAAGACAAGTTGTAGGCTTTATAAAAAATATAAGGAGTATCTGATATTGCAAAAAGAACAAGTGAGAACAGAAACAAGTGACTTCTGTATCCTTAACCAGTATGAACAATATATTGTTAGTGTCCAAGAGGTCTTTAGCTGTAGAATACTGGTGGAAAGATGGCACTTTGAAGTTTACCATCATGTAAAGAATATCAACGACAGAAGGAACACATAGAGGAATGTACAGACTGCACTCACCCATCCTTACCTAAGCACCCCCCTCCTTTTATAATGAGATACCAAATTTTTGTTACTTTAATATAAAACATAAACCCGAACATCTGCAAAGCACCAAGATCACTGTGCACCCACAAGTATTTCCCTGACCTGCCCAACTGAAGACCACAGTCCCTCTCATACCTGTCTGATGCAGGATCAGACCCAGAGATTTCAGCCAAGCTGCTTGGGATTTGCACACCTCAGCCTGGTAAATGAAGCAGAGCAAGACCAAACCCATAATGCTCTTTGGCTCAAAACGTGAATATTAAGGCAATGGGAGCACTGGGCAATGCCCAGTCTCCTCCATGCTGAACAGGCCAAATAAATTCATGCTGCTTCAGAGCAGCTGATCAAAGCTGATCAGAGCCGCTGATCAAGCAAAATCCATTTCCAATTTTGCATTAAACAATTAGCCAGTGCTTTTGCTGCTCTTCATTCTGGCAAGTACAAGCGGACTCTCCAGCTGTGCCCTAACAGAGTCCAATAGACCATAGGGACAGACAGATTCTGAGTCTGCTCAGTCCTTATCAGTCATTTTGCACAATACTACACTACAGCCTTAATAAAAAATTAAGGGGGGGGAAAAAAAGGAAAAAAAAAAAGGTGCTTCTAAGAAAAAATTAAATTCCTGGTTTGTCTTATATGGGACTGGAAGACAGTAAATGTTACAAAAAATAGAAAGAAATACTACATCTGAGCCAGGAGAGGGAAGACCCTGTATTTTGATCCGGGTATCAAGTGCTAAAACCACCTCAGCCATTATTATATGTGAAGTAGAACTACTTAAAGCAAAGAAAACAAAGAACAGCTTGCACCCACTGATACTCAAATAGTTCCAAAATTCATAAATTCTTCTTCAGAAAGAATTCTATACACCTACAATTAATGTTCTCTAGAAGAGTAATGCTTCCTGATACCCGTGAAGTTGAAAACTGAGTAAATACTTGTTGCAAAATAACTAATTGCTCTTTCAGGAATGTATACTCTTATTTCTTAGAAATTCATGTAAAATTTGGAAGGGGAATTCAAGTATTTGCTAGGAAGTTAGGAAGAAAAGCAACTTTACTGTCATCATGACATGGTTTAATCATCAACAGGCTTAGATACTCTTTTCTGAACTGTTTTACAAAGTTGGTACAATGTACAGGACTTGAAGTGAAGGGAAAAAAACAGCCAATTAAATTTATCATTTAAATGTAAATTTTTATCCTTCTCCTACCTACACAGGTAATTCAGAAAATCTACAAATCTCTGAATTTAAGATAAAATTCTGTTAGGTAATGACTCATGTAAAAGGTGACTTCTTTCAATTTTAGGTTTGATCCTGGATCCTCAATTCATCACATATGGATGTGTCTGTGTTTGTCTCACAGAAGAAAAGGTACGTGTAATAATAATAAGCAATTCTGCACTAACACATTATATTTAGGAATAACAAACTTGATCAGAAGATAACAGTCCTTGACTTGCTAATATAAGAGCAGGAACAAAAATATCTTCTGGTTCACAAAAGATATGATGGAGTTGCAGAATGATTGCCTGCTACACTCTGGTTGCTCCCTATCATCCCTATGTCAGCCTGGGCCCAGGCAAGTATACTCTGACACACAGCCCAGTGTTGGACAATTTGCAGCTGCCCTGGGTAAATGAAGGATTGGGAACTCACTAAGCAGACAGTGGTTCCAGTTTGTCCCCATCAGAACAAGTCACAACCCAGGGAATGAGGCTGCACAACAGAACTTAAGCAGCCATAAAATAAGACGTAACATTATTTTAGCATGTGATGCTGCTCTGTGTTGCTGTGACATGACTGACTGACTCTCCAGTTCAGCAGAGGAAAAGAAATAGATAAGTAAAAGCAACCATAATAAATAACTGTTAATTACAACACCGTGAGTTAAGCAACATGATCTGACCTAATTGTATAGCTGTAATTAATGAATTGGGAGAGTCAGTCTTAGGAGCACCTGAAGATGTCACAGTACCAAGATTTTAATCATGGCAGAAGCCAAAGGCTGGCCTCCTTCCCAAGAAGAAAGCCCTGTCCTAGCAGTAAGTGTTCCTCGGAACCACCACAAGCAACACGACCAGCCCCCTTAGAGCAGAGAAAGCTGTGCTGGCACTGAAACTGAGCTGTACCCCCAGGGAAACCAGCCTTAATTTATTTATTATCCATAAAAGTGTAGGATTGGTTCCAAAAGTACCATGAGAAGTGATTAACCCC
>VYXD01013154.1:554757-602438 GCA_013397195.1 Hylia prasina | reverse complement strand
TTCCATGTGACTGCCCGGCACAAACGCAAACACCGCGGTCGCCCCCGCGGGCACTGCCAGGGCGGCCGCCCACGCTACGGCGTGGGCGAGGAGGGGATGGGGTAACAGGCGGGCGAGAGGAGCGACAAACCGACAAAGCTCCCAGGACCGTCCTCCGTCTCTTTTTGCCACAAACTTGGCAAACCCAGTGTTTGTCAGGCGACCGTGCCCGAAACTGAGCCCCGCGGGGAGCAGAGGCTTTTCTCAACCTCACACCCTGCCCAGCCCTCGCTCTGCCACCTACGGCCTGTTTCTCGTCACCTCTGTTCATACAGACACTTTTTCTTCTCTCGGAGGCGGCACAAACAACTTTTAAAATTAGCAGCGGCTGTGGTAGGGAGAGGGGCTGGAGGGCCGTGTCAGGGCGAGGCAGGCTTCTCCCCGGGTTTTCCTCCTGTGGAATGAGCCCAGCACTCTGGGCAGGCCAGCACTGGAAGGCAGCCCCACTCCCCGGGCGGCGTGGGGCGCACAACGGCACAGTCTTCGTGGAAACGTGGGCATCACGTTAAAATCTGTGTGCGTTGTTTCAGGAATATCCCTCCTCACGCTTTTTTCCCAGAATATCGATTGCTACACCTGTGTGCGAAAGCAAAACCAGGCTGGAGGCGGGAGAGTCCAGCTGGCACGATTGTTGTGTGTGTCCTAAGCCCGGCACGCCTGGCTGAGGCAGGTTGGGCAGCCTGGCATCTCCAGGTATTTCGGGAGTTTCTGTGCTCCTCTCCATTTGTGTTACCTTGCTTTCCGGGCCACGGTCGGAAAGGGAGGATGGCAGAGACAACAGACAAGTCAGGCCAACACTGGAACCAGGAGACAGGAGCAAGCAGGCTGAATGAAGTTACAGTAAGAAACGTGAATGAGGCACTAAGCTGCTGCCTTACTTGGCTTTTCACCTGGCTGCCTTGGTGATAGTCACACAGGTTCTGCTTAATGGTCCCCTCTTTCCCCAAACCCTTCCATCCCTTCAGTCTTGAGCTCGTATTTCTGCATACTCTGCCCAGCAGAAAGTGTCTTGCTCAGCTCAGTAACCACACAGCAGATGAAAACAGCTTCTCTGGCTCCAAAAGTGACAACTGCTTCCTCAGCAAGCAAGACTTGACAAATAGGGGTCAGAAGCTGCATGTGGCTGATGGCGTTGCCATATGCAAGAAAACACCATCCCAAGCAGATTTAAAATGCTTTGAAACATTCAGACATTAGATTAATTTGCAAGTAACAAGGAGTGAAAGACATGTTCAACTTTTCTGTGCTGCATGAGTGGAAGGTCATTGTAAATACCTTTGTCTACCAAGGCTTTTGCATTATTATCAAAATATCAGTTTCTATGTATTTACCCCAGTGTATATATCAAAACACTTCTTGTGCTATAATCATCCTTTATCTTCTCTCTCTTTGACAACCCGAACCTTTAATTCCCATCTCCTCAGCAGAGAATTAAGAATGCTGGCTTCCGTTCCCTTCTCTTCCGCCCCACATATGCAGATGGCCTATGGGAGGCAGCTGCCTGTCCTAGCTGTGTGTAGAGAAACAAAACCACAAATTTGCAGAAGCAAAACATTGATCTCTAATTTCCCTGTTACCATGGGTAGAATTTGACTGAGTCACCACAGTTCAGCAATTACCCCGGTCATCTGAGCCACATGCCACGGTAATGAGCCACATGCATGATCTTAATTTGCGCCTTTATGAAAATAAATAGGCTGGGCTACATACTTTATTTTGCAAGTGGATTGGTTCAGTCACTGCACGCTGTCAGTTTCCATAGCTCCAGGAATGAATGGTCATCTATTAAATCATGGGAACTTGATTTCACAGCTCTGTTCATCATCTGTTCAGTCATTTTAGATCTCCTGCTTTTATTCCTAAATCTCAATGAACTCTTCCCTATTCTAGAACAGTTGCTAAAGCTGCACAGGCACAAAAACCTCTGCAGAAACACCCAAACATTTCCCCATCAGCATCATTAGCAAACTTTGCCAAAAGAAATTCTCTTGCCTCACCTGTAACTCCTGACCTTATATTCCTGAGCAGGGATATAAAGTACAAAACATCAAACTGTTGTTTGCTTATTATGTTCCGTTCTTTTTGTGTATCAAAAGAATGAAAGCCTATTAATTGCCAAACTCATGATCTTGTATCTCCAGAGCACCAGTGGGGCCAAGTGCCCATGTCCCTCATTCTTTAGTTGCATATATCTGATGGAAAAGCTGAGTGAAATGTGCGGAGTAGACTGTGTGATGCAACATGGGAATCTGCTTTTCTCTAGGCTGCTTGGCACTGCATGCCCCTCTTAAAAAGGGCAAAGGTGCTATTTCTAGTGTGCATTATAATTCCCACAATTGGGGTGCAATGCTCCTTTGTTTAGGCAAAGGGCATTAGTTTGGAGAGGGGCTATGTAAGTATTTGCCAATGTTATAAAATTGTGAGAGTGGCATGTTCAGTGCTCCCAGTTTGTTTAACCCTTTCCTGTTTGTAGAGTTTCATCTCTGTTTCAGTGGGCCTCTTCAGTATATTTCCTCAGCAAATCAATTCACTTGGATGACAAAATCCTTGCTGTGATTTAGTTTAGGCCATTACACATAAAAAAATAAAAATCAATTATTCACCAGTGCAATTTCACATTTATGCCTTTGTACAGTTTTCAAAACCTTATTCCTTTGTTTTCACCTTCATTGCTACTAGTGAATTACTGAATCAACCCTTTAAGGCTACATTTTCCTTCTGCTAAAACTGGCCTGCAATATTTCAGGAATTTGAGTTTGTAGTATAAACGCAACTGAACATGTAAGGAATCTAGTAAGACAAGTCTAATACCAAAGAATTTGTTTATATAGCAGAAAGAGTTTAAAATTAGCTCAGCATTATCTAAGATGCACCAAGCCTTTTTTTTAGTCCAACACATAATCTTTTTTTATGATTTAGCTGTTTGAGAGCCATCCTAGAATCAGAAACCAGGTTTGAGCCTAAAAACCAAAGCAAAAACAACCCCAAATTTATAGCAGGAAGAAATTGTGAATAGAAGTTAGTTATTGTGGTTAGGTTCAGTTAATAGTAAACTTTTTTAACCGCAAAAGTCTTTTTCCCCTTTTAAGCAATCTAGAAGTTGCAATTTAGGCATTAGTCCCTGTAAGAGAGTTGACTTACTGTACAGTTGTAAAATTCCTGGCTATGTAATTATAGCAATTGGAGTTGTGTAGCCTCAAGCTCACAACATTCTATTTTGCTATTCATAGTAAAAAGGAAAAAAGAGACAGGAAGTTCGATTTTCAGGGCTTGCTAGGCCTTTTACTTCAGTCCCAGAGGTCCCATTCTTCAGAAATTTTTTGGGGGAGTTGACCTGATATGTCCTATTGTTTTTGTTAGGAACCTCAAATAGCTGAGAGCAAATGATATGCATTTTAGTGGAACCAATCAAAATAACAAATAAAAACATTTATAATTTTGAACAAGTGTTTCATCATTGCTAGTCCATAACAGCCTAACACATTATCAAATACCACTGAAGAGGCTGAATTTGCTTCAGAATGGCACCATGGCTTGATGAGTGGGGCACTCAAGGGGGAACAAGGGTGCTTGGATTTTCCCTTAGTCCTATAGCAAATTACCAACAAGTTTCTGCTTCATCTTTTGTTCTTCTTACTTGTCTTGTGTGGTGCTGAGAAGCCTCCTTTGAGACTCAGTGCCAAACTGCACTTGAATGGCATCTGCAGGAGAGCAAAGACAGCTCCTCTCCTGGGCAGCCTGGGGGTTTTGGAACAGTGATTTTGGTCTTCTTCCTCTTTTAGAAACTTATGTGTAAAATGTCTGTTATGTCAATAGAGGACCACAAAGAAAGAACCAAAAAAGATACTAATCATATGAAAACATGACAAGCCATCCAAAAGAGCACATGGATATAGATACAGGTTTTTGTAGCTTTTGCTGAGATAGTTCATGCTATTTCTGAATTATTGGGTAATGTCTTCTGTGTATGTAGAAATACTGAGGCTTTTCCTTTGTCTTGCTGTCTCTCAATCCACTCTGTTTTGAAAGACAGATCCCTTCAGAGATTTTTTTTTCCTTTTGTTTCCCAAAACTTATTGAAGTCAGTTAAGAGTTTAGTGGGTTTTTGGCATTAAGACCTAGAAAAAAGTATCATGAGTGTGGTGAAGAAAACTAGATGCTCTTGCCCAGCCCCTGTATGGAAAAAACTCCTGAAGAAACCCCTGCTTGAACCTTCACTGCTGCCTTAAAACTGTGCTGTGATCTGGAAAGTGGTGGAGAGAAGGATGGAGCAGCACTGGAGACAAGAGGGTGCGTGATGTAGTCCTGGCCCAGCACTGACAATCAAGAGCTGCAGGGCAGATTGAGCACCATCATGTCATGTAAAAATACTCTGGAAAGGGAGGGCCCTTTTGGCTAAGAGAGTATCTCAGAACACACTTGCAGGGTGGGGAACATGATGTACATTAAAAGAGATGAGGAAATGGTTTAAGCCCACAATGTGAATAGAGCAAGAGGAATTTCTGTGAACAGTGCAGCCATCAGGACATTAAAACTGGGTTATTTTAAAAGTGGACACAGCAGACAACCACATAACCCAGACTGAAGCTGATCTTTATAATACGCTGATATAGTCTTGAGTGTAAGAACCATATGACTTTGGGGATTTTGTTTTAAAGATTGGGTATTGTTTTCATGCTTATTCTATTATGTATTCTGTTTTTCCCCCAACATTTGTTTTTCCTACCATTTTGTTCTATGTGTTTTGGGCAAGTAGCCTTCAGTTTCCTCTCTTTTTTACTATTCCTCTTTTTTGAACTTTTTTTCAAGATTTGAAACCCGAGGCTTAGTTACAATTGAACTGACATTAATGAAAGTATATTTGCTGGGACCAGTGCGCCAAAGCTCATGTTCTTGGGCCTAGCTATGGTGAGAACCTTCTTAGGCAACACGATAATATAAGAGGCTTCCTAAAATTAATAGTTGCATGACTCATACTCATCTAAAGAGTGAGAGCATTCTTCTCTGAACAGTGTCAGACAAGGCAATAGTACTATCCAGGGAAAATACAAAATCAGTTTTCAAGACTGTGTCATACTGTATGACTGAAAAAAGCCTTTGGGAAATCTTGGGTACCTAATAACAGAAATTTGATTCAAAACACTAGCTAATTTATGTAAAATTATCTTCATTGTACTGAGCTGGGCAATCCTACTTGGCCTGCTGGTCGGAGTGACCCAGCTACAGCCATTCTTCTCTGGGAGGTTTTTGATCTTTGTTTGCCATGCCAAAGAGAATCTCAAGTCGTGAAAGCAGCATGTCAGAGATGCGACTCACTGCCTCACAGACGCTGGTGCCACTAAAATTCACTTCATCGTTACCTCTTCCTGTAATGCAAGTGATCTGTACTCTTAGAGTTACCCTCCCTTTCAGAATTTTTGTAAACAGAAGTAAAGGTCGTGGGCCACCCAGCCCAGCAGAACTATCAGAAAGGGAAACTGTAGGAGCCTCCTGCATAAATAGCTTTCTGCAGATCCAAACCAGTTCATTTAGAAGTGGTGTGAAGTTGTAGCACATCAGTTGGCTCATGCTTTTGTTAGTGGGGTACAGACAGGCCAAGCCTTTGCAGAGTCAGGCAGGATTGAGAAGAAGACTGCAGAAGGGATGCTCCATGCACAGTCTAGTGACACAATAAAACAGAAAACTCCTCTCTATGAGCTGTGGATGTGGCACATTCCCAGTGTTTCCTGTGCAACACTGCGTACACAACATCACGTGTTCACCACTGCAAGCAGCCTGTACCTCGCCCATGCCTCACACCCAGCTCTCCAGCCAGCAGCAGGGTCGGAGCTGGGAGTGAGGGCAGTGAGAAGCACCTGCTGCCTTTGAAACCCTGACTGTCAGGTGGGGCTTCAGCTACTAACTCCTGGAGTCATTCTTGGAGTAAGTTAGTCCCAAATGCCCTTGGAATACAATTCTCATGAGCCATGTCTGTAGTGAATACTCAGTATCAGGGTTTCTGTTTCAAGAAGGCCATTTCTATTTTGATATAAAAAATACAGTCATGCTATAATCAGAAGACTAATATGCACTCACAGTCCTCTATGTAAATATTTAACACTCTATGGGAGAAGCTTTATTAACATTGTCCACAACTATCTTTTAGTTCACAGACTAGGTAAAACTTCTACCACATATAATTTTTTTTTTTAAAGGACAGTAATTGACTGAAATTTAGAAATTTGGTTAGGAGGTATTAGTATCTCCAGGTTCCATTTTCAAGATTCAGAATGGATAAATTACAACGTAGATTTTATAGAATTTCATAGTTACATACATAATTCTTATTTCATACCTGCATCCTCTGATGCCCCTCTCAGTTAATCCTGATTGATAGCAAAATGAATGAAAACAGGTTTTGGTTCTGTGTTTAAGTCAAAACTAATACATTACAGATAAAGACAAATACATACATACTTACACAAAGATACAAAAGTAGTAGTCTTGCTGCTGCTGCTGTTTCTATTGAGTTACCTAATTTGTGATTTGCCTTAGTTCAATAATTCATGCAAAGATTTAAAAAGAAAACTCACCAATATTATATCACCATATTCCTTAATTCTGTGGGAAAAAAAGACCTTTGGCATATCATATAACCTCTATAATTCTCCATAAATTGAACAGAACTTGAATAGCTGCATCCTGTTAAATTACTACCTGCACTCCCAAAGGCCTACCTTTTACTAATTTCTACTCCAAATAAAGACCTCATGAACCTGCTGAAATCACTAAATTGTATTAATATGAGACTCACAGCCCTGAAAGAATGAGCCTTAACAGATGCCATTGTCAGGAAAGCATCTAAAGAAGGCAGATATAAAGAACTCTGACATACATAAAGCCTTATTCAGACTTAGGTTACAAGTGCGAGGGGGTAAATGAAAAAACAAGGTACCTCCTTACCTTGAGGAATTCTCTGTGAGCTTATTTAGATTGACATCATGTACAATAAAATTTTTCTAGTCACCATTATGTCATGATGTGATCAGTGGTCCAAAGGGTGACTGCCATCACCTGACCCCCTGAGGCCAGCAAAGGCTTCTCAACTCTCCCAATGTAGTTTCATAAAGTTTACACCTTTATACCAGTAAGTGAAAAACAATAATATTTTTCTTTTTGCTAACATACCTTGAGACCAATCCTGCTGCTTATGTCTTTTTCCAGAATATTTATGGTTAAAGAAGAGGAAGGGCTGTCTTTCAAAGATGTCTGGTGGTACAAATCCAGAAGATCTTGGACTGAGATGAGGTACACAATTGTTTCACCGCAGTATCACTGAACTGATGTGGTCATACAGCGACAGGACAGGGTAGAGCTTCTCTTTTCATGAAGGGTTGCAGTCACCTTCCTCACCCTGCTCCTGTGAGCAATACACAGAATTAGAAACCAGAAAAACTGTCCTTGAATTATCAAGGAAGGCACTGGAGAGTCAAAGATGGGTGGAGGAAGTATGGATTATCTGGACAACATCACTGTAATGATCCAAAGCTGACTGATATAGAGGGGTTTTCTACTGATTCCAACTGCATTTACCAAATCTTTCATATCACTTGAAAATACAGGCAGTAATGACTGTTCTACAGAACTTTTCTTCTCTCATTTGTTTCCCTCTTTCTTTTGAATGTGATGTTAATCATGTCATAATTCTACCTCTCACCAGTGGTACTGGTGCTATGTGAGTCTTCCCAAGCGTCTGCTGTTTATTATCCCCTAAAAGACATGAAGGTAAAACGTCTGTCATGTTCTTTAAACACCCTTTAAACGCCTGGTACCTGACATGGTGAGGTTGATGAACTTTTGGAACCTTTTTTTTCTCTGTCTTCTCCTGGCTTGCCACATCTCCTTAAGCTGCAATCTCAGTCTAGGGTGCGGTATAAAGTACTGCATAATTAAACAGCATTCCATTTTTTTCAAGTGAGTCATCTGCAGGTATCCAGAAAATGTACAGCATGAGAAATACTTCAGGTTCAAGGCATTAAGAATATGAAAGTAGCTCGGTAGATATCCTTAGGAAAAATAAATATGGTGCACCTGTGACTTAAAAATAGAATACTTTCTTGCTGTTCACAGTTGCAAACTAGGAAAATTTCAAGACTTCCTATGAATTTGTTATTCAGGGTGGTGCACTGCTGTGTGGCTTCAGAGATCGCCCAGTAAACAAACTGTGATGACAAGATCTGTGCTTAGTTCCTCCTCTGCCCCCATGGCAAGAGCTCTGCTGGCAGCAGCTGGTGTCTGGATCAGCACTTGCTTGCTGCCCAGCCTGTTGGCACAGTTTACCTTTCCAGAAGAGTGGGCAGTGAGCCAGAGCCCCACCTTTTCTCCACCTTCTACTCTCTCAGCAGAGGAGGATGACAAGGGAGGAAAACAATAATCCCACAGAGATTCATCTTTTCTCTATCACAAAAAGGCCTTAGTGGCCATGAAGGATCTAGGAAAAAGACTACTAACTCTTCAGTAAATAGGCACATGTCCATAGAGGTTTGAAGGAATAGATTGATTTTATACTTGTTCATAATCTGATGCAATATTAAAGGAACCTACAGATTTACATGAAATCTTTTCTTTTACTAGAAGGTGACAAATGAATGTTTAAATCATATTAAAATGCATTACACTAACACCTGCAGTAACTATGGAGCTGCTTTTACAGCGCTGGCCTGTGTTTTAAGTATGTCACAAAAGCCACATTAACTTTCTTGATCAGTGCTGAACCAAAATGCACATGGAAATCTTTACAAAGTTTCACTGATAACATATTTTGAAACCTGTTTACAGCTTACATGGGAAAACTGAAAGTCAGAGAGTGACATTTTAATTGTTCATGTATACTTTGTATTTGATGTACCAAATCACCCCAGTGGTTCATAGAATCACAGAATATGCAGAATTGGATGGGGCCCACAAGGACCATCAAACCAAACTCCTGGCTCTGCACTGGAGTGAAGAATCACATCATGTGTCTGAGAGCATTGTCCAAACACTTCTTGCACTTGAAGGAAGTGTCTGAGTCAGACCATGTATGCACACAAGAGTAACCAGCTGGGAGTCTTGGAGCAACCTCTGCAGCCTAAGTCATTGCTTACATGAAGGTTTCTCAGGGTGCTTGGTGTGAGCAGCCCCTGCTTGTTCTTGTCCTTGCATATACAGAAGACACCTTTGTGTCCTGCTCCAGTGTGGGAACAGGACTGGGTCCCACCTGCAGACACAGACAGAAGCTCCCGTGCCCCACACCCACACAGCCTCTGCTCACGGCTACTGAAACCACCTCTGTCAGGTTGCCCACTCCCAGCTGAACTATTACCAAGCTCACAGCACATTTTAAACAACAGGTACAGCTCCCCTGCACAGCCACCCCTTCACAGAGATTTCCATGTCATAACATAGGAGAATATTTATGCAACTTGAGGGGTGACATTTTTAACCCTTTGGAAAAGTGTGGTGTGGGAAAGAGTGATACTGAAAATCAACAGTACTTTGCTACCATGTTTTCAATTTTAAGGTGATTCCCTATAAAATCACAAAATATGGTTCATTTATACATTACAATTGCATGTCCAAACTGTTGTCTAATACAGATCTTGATAATTACATTTGTTACCCTACTGGTTTATGAATTCCTCCTTCTTTCCTGATGGATGGGAATTAAGAATGGCGAAATGTGGAATTTTCAGATGGATGCAACATAGGCTGTAAAATACATATTTATTCATACGTATATGATTGTATGATTCTAGAGTTTTGTTTCCTTTGTGGTAGGGCTTTATGTTTTGGGGTTTTATTTCTGCATATTGACTTACTTGGAAGCTCCAGATGCCTGTGGCTTCTTCTGAAGAAGTGGCATCCAACTCCAGGGCCCTCACCACAAGAAAACCATGGAACTGTTGGGGTAGGTCCAGGGGAGAGCCACAAAAAATCATTAGAGGGCTGCAACACCTCCCTTATGAAGAAAGGCTAAGACAATTTGTGTTGTTCATCCTGGAGATGTGAAAGTTCCTGCAGTCTTTTAATACTTAAAGGGGGCATATAAGAAAGACGTGGACAGACTTTTTACCAGGGCCATGTAGTGATAAAAGAAAGAGGTAACAGTTTTAACTACAAGTAAGTAGATTTAGATTGGATGTAAGGAAGGAGTTCTTTACAATGAGAGTGGTGAGAGGCTGGAACATGTTGCTCAGAGAAATAGTGGATGCCTCATCATTGGGAATGTTCAAGGTTAGATTGGATGAGGGAAAGAGTAATCTGGTTTAGTTAAAGATGTGGGGGTTTGACTATAGATGATCTTTAAAGGCCCTTCCCAACCCAAACTGCTCTTTGATTCTTGAGTGCCCAAGTGAGGATTCCAGTGTCTGTGTTAGTGGACTCAAGTGAGAATATAGGATTCATCACTGGCAAACTAAGGCTATTTAAGGTCAACTGATAATGAAACTCCAGGATTCCGAACCCTAAATGGAGTTTTTTTGAAGGGAAACAGAATCCAGCAGCTAAGCCAATGAAACAGATAGGAACAGATTTTTACTGTAGAAGCTCAAAATTAAATCAGTGGTTCCACAGTGGTCCAACAGTATGATCAGAAAACATGCTGTGGAAAGCTCAGGGAAGGAAATTTTAATGAGCATGATTTCTCAACAGTCTTGTGACCATCTGTTACAAGAAAATGACCAATGAAAGTCTTAATAACATTTCAATTATTGGATTAAAACTTGGAAAAGACTAATGATTAAGAAAGGCTAGAGAGCAATCAGCAAGAAAACAAACCCAAAACAAACTAACAAAAATTCCCCAAAGTCTTATTGCAAAATTAGGCTTTTCAATGTTTGTATCCAGCACCTCTCCACTGGGAGGCCTCTGTCACTGCTCCCTGGGGCCTTGAGGCTGATAGTCCCAATATGCATCTGTGAGAGAGAAGGGGTCAACTCCTTTTCTAGGGTGGTGAAATAGGGTGTTACTACCTCCTGGAAAAGAGAACAGGATGGCTTTATTTTAATCATGATCTCTGCTTTTGTAATCCTTCTATGCTCTTAGCAAAGCCAAACAGCTTTTACTTTTTTCTGCAGATGAGAGTGAAATGCGTGGGTATGAAGGGGGTGCTCTTAGGAGGTGGATGATGAAAGATCCTGCTAACATCATCATAAAAGCAAAACTGCGGCTGGAAGCTGAAAGGACACCCTGGGTAGATTTATTATGAGAGCTTCCAGTTTTGATAAGAGAGAGGTACAAAAATAAGACAAAGGATTTTGAGTTTCTGAGCTCATGGCTGCTCTGAAGAACTGAAGAGGTCAGCTCTTGAACCCACCATCAGTGGAACAATGATTTCAACCACTTGTGAGGACCTGTATTTTTGTCTCTTGTATTCCCAGGTATTCTATGTTTTTGTTGGTTGGTTGGTTGTTTGGTTTGTTTTTTTTTTTTTTTAAAAAAAAGGAAAGGAAGGACACTTAGGCAGAAGAACAATCTTTAACTCAGTCCCTTTGAGTCCCGAACCTGATGGCTTGCCGCAAAAATTTAAGAACAACCTTCCCCCTAGACACCTCTGGACCCCACTAGAGGAGATTCTTTTTCCGTCCAGAGGGGTGAGAGGGAGGTAAACAGAACACCTGAACAGGCATGCCCTAAACATTTTTTCTATACATTGTGTTACTATGCTTGAGAGGCATTGCTGAGAAATGGGGTTTAAAAAATAGGGAAAAGTCTGCAGCTATAACAATATTTATAGTCTTCAAATTTATTTGAAGCTTTGTGAAATATATCCAGGCAAATGGCTGCCCAGCCTAAGGCAACAGCTGATATTGTGCTTTGAGTGGAAGGTCATGCTTAGACAGCTTGGGGAGGGGGTTCACAAGATTTTGTGCTGCAGACTGTATATGCATAGGAGGGAAAAAAAGCCATTTCCTTGCCTCCTTGAAGATCCATGTCCAGCTCCTCATTTGGTTCAGTTCAGCCAGCTGGCTGTGGATAGTTGTGAGCACTACAGCACTGGAAGTCCAGCAGCCCCAGGAGACATACATGTGGCTGTGCCATGTTGGAAGCAGCTGGCCAAGAGCAAAGAGCTCTTGGCAGAGCTTACAAGGCCCATGAATGAAGATGGAGCAGCCAGAGGCACAACCATCAGGGAGCCAAGCAGCTACAAGAGCATTGCTTCACACAGCAGTTTATTGCCCAACAAATATTAGTTTTCACTTACTTTCACTTAGATGATGGGAAAAATTCTACACTGGCAATTACTTCCTTAGAGAAAATAGACTATCAACTGTTGTGGTTAAAGAATAACTGTAACAGCCAGTTACAATCACTGTTTATCTACCTGGTCAGATTTTTGTTCTTTCTTACAAAAGAAAAAAACCCCAGCAAAATCTTTTTGAGCTGTTTGATTCATATTTGCCTCTTACTTAAGCTTCTGCTTTTGAAATACTAGCATTCAGTATAATTTTTCCAGTTTTCCAGGTGTGGCTTCAAGTCACCACATTTGGAGGAATTCCCTTCAATTTGAACCCAGACCTTGTTGCTGTCAGTCACATCCTGGCAGGAGGGTTACTTTGGAACAACGGCATCAGTGTTTCAATGAAATGACTAAACTTTTCTTTTCCAGTGGATCCCTACTACCACTGGTATGTAGGATGGAGGATGTGAAGTCTGAGGATATACTAAGGCAGTGTAGTCTATCTCATTAGTTTGAAAATGAAGTGAACAAAGAGATTCTAGCAAGAAAAAAGGACAGTGTATTAAAATAACTAAATACCACCCCAGACTCAACAGATTCCTTGTCTCTGAGCAATTATGAATAAAGCTGGGTACATGGGATGAAGCTTAATTTAGACAGCAGTTTCGTTGTCACTTCAAGCTAATCTAAATTGACACAGATTATGAAAGGAGGAATCTTGCTGGCCTGTCTGTCCCCAGCAAATCTATTCCCTCTGTTTTCCTCTATTCCCACCCCTCCACACATAGAGCAGCTTTATTTGTCTCTCTGTGGCATGGAGTGGGGCAAGCAGCTTGCCCAGAGGGACAACCCTGCTGCTCCCAAACACACTTTCAGCCTCCCTATGCCCCCACCCAAGTTACAGCCATCCTTACTACAACTAGGAAATACTCCATGAATGACAGGGAAAGCTTTTGTGAAGCCAGATAGGTTTTCTGGTTTGGGCTGGGGTGGGAGGGTGGTGCAGTGATGTTTCAAGCTGTGATGACAGTACAATGACATACCTTGAGTACTGTGAAACAGGACAGCAGTCAAGACATGTGGACTTGAAATGCCTAGAGCAGGCACTAATTCCAGTACTTGCTACTTTAACACTGTTTTATATTATTGCTGTGTAACAGATTAACTTCTAGAGGTCGCAGCCCAGCAGCCCTGATCCGCTGGTGACTTGTCCAAGTAAATATAGGCAAGCAAAACACTGTTTATTCTAGCCATGGAGAAAAAAAAAGGCTGTTTTTCCATATATATATATGCATTTAAATTGTTTGTTCCATTAAGATATCAACACCCTCTTATCCCTATTTGTCTTTGAATACTATAATGAGATGCTTGCATCAATTAGTGCTTTAGAGTTAATAGTCCTATGTCAGGGAGGCTAAGCTGAATGCAGTAAATGTAGCCACAGTATGTGCTTACATGAGTACGCCTAATTCTACTTTTCCTGAAGTGCAGCCTCAGTGCCAGAACTGAACATGTCTGCTTGTTTAAAGGTAATTGCACAAGACAAAATACTACTCAAATACTACTCATTTGGAATTCTTAAAAACAAATTGCAAATAGGGGAGCTGTGAACAAAAGGTCTCCGGGGATAATTTCTGAGGTCATGTACTCATTTTTCAGGAAGCTGGCTTTTTCCTTCATTAGAGGAGTAGAACGACTGCAAGTCAGTCACTCAGGTGCAAGCCTTTTTGATATTTGCTCTTCACCACCAGAGATATGCCAAGGGCTCTCATATAAACATGCACTGTTTACAGATACCTTCTCAGCAGTGGCACTCTATTGTTAAACATTAATTCTTATGTGTATGTTGTGCAACATTTACACATGCTATTTGACTCTGTTAGCAACTGGAAAGGACACTTGCAGTGATTTAAGATCAAAGCGCAGGTTTGGGAGAGTTTCTTACACAAAATATAGGAATAAATATCTTAATGAATAAGTAATTTTTAATAGTTTTATTTATTTTAGTAAAAGAGCCCTGCAGTTTGTTTTACAGACAGTGAATTTTTAAAAGGAGAGCAAAAAAGACCTTGACAGTTGGTCCCACCTGATATATTTGCATTCTGACAGTTGAAGAGAACAGGCACATAAGTGGTAAAAGTGAGTTGGCAAAAAAGTCTAGGGAAATAATGTCAAGATTTCGAATCATTTTTGGGGAGACAAACAAGTAAGTGCATTAGTTTTACTGCAAGGTTCCTGGGGAGAGTGGCAGAGGTGAGACATCTCTGCTCCACCTGTTGGTGGAGAGGAAAAAGGAAAATTCTACAGAGAGAAAAGAGAGAGAACACAACACCCCTGTTTGCCAGGGAGACTGCAGCAATAGTCACAGTTTCACAGGATTTTCTCTGTGTCTTAGAGGATAAGGAAATGAATCAGAAACTCCAAAAGAGACTCAAGGAGGAAAGAAAAAGAGGATTTACCTGCTTGTAAGCAGGCAATTCTGCCTGGCCTACAGTGACAGCTTAGGAGAGATGCTTGAGCAAATGCACCTCATTGTACATACCATACACCGAGTTTTTGGGTGGAGGCTTTTTGGTGTGTGGGGGGATTTTGCGGTTTGATCAAGCAATCTTAGAGTGTTTTCATGGAATCATAAAATAGTTTGGGTTGAAAGTGACCTTTACAGGTTGCGTGATTCAACCTACCTGCAATAAGCAGTGACGCTTCACCTAGACTGGGTTGCACAGAGCCCCATCCAGCCTGACCTTGAATGTTTCCAGGGATGGGGCATCTATCACTTCTCTGGGCATCCTGTTCCAGTGTTTCACAGCAAATAAAACCCATTAGCTGCGAGGTGAGCCCACTATGCTGTCAGTAGGGTACAACATCCTCTAGCTGCTGTGACGACTTACTGCTTGCTATTTTATGGTATGTTCTGCTTTTTGCTTACCTGAGGTTGTAACCACTAAGAAAAGTTTCCAATTTGCTGTCTTTGGCTATTTGTCAGTATATTCCTGGTTTGCTCTGTTCGCTATCCAGAGGCTTTCAGGAAAAACAGAGTTATCTGTTAGGAAGTATTACATCTGGTATCATTACCTCTTGGTGAAAGGCTTAATTTGTTATTTCCCAGGATAATGGGATGCACTTAGATCTTGTCTGTGGGAAAACAAGTCAGTGACCATGAGAAAGCACACATACACGCAGAGTGCAGAAATGACATGTGTTTAAACACTCATGTAAGGAGATTCAAATTGACCCTAGTAGGCAGAGGTATCTAGAATATGCACTTGGAGTATCTCGTTCAGTGAAGGACAACACACAGAGCAGAGGTCAGCATGTGTCCTGGAGTCAGAGCTGGTCTGTATTTTTAGATTCTAAATCAGAGTGTGCCTGTACAATGCTGCCTTTTCAGTATCCTGTTAAGAGGCTGATTTCTCATTGGGGACATTTTTCAAAATGCCCATGTTAGGAATAAATCACCTACCTACATCTAAAGTCAGGAAAAATTCCTCTGGGAGTCACAGTGACTCAGGAACCGCCAAACTCTGCCAAACTGGAACAAGTTCAAAGCCAGCACTGCCTGTGATCAATTCATTACAAAAACCTCAGATAAGGGAGTGGCAAGAAACTTTCCTGCCACCAACCATGAAAACAGTTAAGGGAAACAAGTCATCCACCACCTGGGTTCTAACAATCTACTCAATCTCGGTAGTGTGAGGGCCCCAGTGAGTCTGGTAGTACACACAGAAGAAATCAAAACCAGACTAAGCTGCTGTTCTGAGCTACAATGCCAGTTTTTCTACCATTTCCAGGCACAGACAGCAGCTGCAGTCAAGTAGATAGACTTAGGAAATAGCTTCTTAATACAAGAAAGCAAGAGAAAAGTAATTTTATTTCCTCACATTCTTTTTGCAGGCACTGTTGCTAAAGGTACAAAATTCCTGTGAAATGTAACAATAAAAAGCAACCCTCTGTACCAAAGGCCTAAAGAAGTTTAAAAAAACCCCAAAACTGGATCTTCTCGCAAGTCCTACACAGGCTTCCATGAACTGACAAGTTTCTTTGGGCATCAAAATACTGTGCACACGTGGAGGATCCTACTGCCTCAGGGCTGGTAGAGCCTCTGAGCGCAGGTCTCAGCAGAAACTAAGTGCAAAACAAATTTTAAAGCTGTGTCTCATACTAAATCTGTTATAATTCAGTACTCATGTGTACATAATGATGTAAATGACCAGGACCTGCACACAGTTAATTTGCATGCTATGCAAGAAAAAAAACCTAAATCCATGTGGGAGAAGAAAAGAGCTCATGGCCATGGTTTAAGCACAAGTCTTGTAAGACTTCAGCATGTCCTGGTGAATGCCTGGTTGGAGTAATTAGCAGAAAGCATTTATTTGTTCAAGTAAGTTCACATTTGGCAAGCTTTTATAGACCACATACTAAAAGGCTCCAAAATATTTTTTCAACAGCCACAAACATGAGGAAAAATAGTAAGGTAATCCCTGTCCTGCTCAATGTGTGAAGGGAATATAAAGAGAAAAAAAATCATAAAAATGCCTAAGCAGGTGTTTTCATAAAAACACTTACTTTTGCCTCTGCTGTTGAAATACTAGAGACCAAAACTTCCAGAGGATTAAGTCGGAACTTCTGGGATACATCCAGAATTAAGCTATGGAAAGCTAATGAAAGGCAATTTGACAACATCCCCAAAATCTTAAACCTTCCAGGGAGAAATTTTAGCCTCTTTTAGGAATTCATAAAAGAGGTTGGATGGGAGCCATTTCTCCCTCCAAGATTGTCCTTTTCATGGCAAGAACAATTAAGTACATTTTGCTCCATTTTCTCTAGGGACTGGGTTGTTGCAGAAAGCAACACACCCAGCTCTGGGCAGGAGAGCTCTCCAGGACAAAGGCTGTGCCCAGCAGCTTCCCAAGAGGCCGAGGCGGCACCACAAGAAATCCAGGGCTGTCCTGTTTAGCAACTCAGTAAAAGGAGAATGAGAACTTTCATAACTTTTTGAGTAAAACTTAACTCTTGCAGGTATCTCTTCACTGATAGGAAAATACCTTTTATTGCTTGAATTCAAGTCCACATCTCACAAGATGCATGTTTTGCTGAACCACATAAGAAATCCCACTCTAAGGTAGACCCCTGTGCACAGGGAACATCCAGTTGCATTCAGTGTCTGCACCAGGAAAAATATACTGACCTCATCCAGAGGGAAAAGAAAGTTTGTGTGTAAACAGGAACTGAATAGAATCTTCCTAAAGAGGTTGGTTGAGAAATCTGAATAACCAGCAAAATGTTTCCTCATAGACAAAATGTGTTCTGTGTGTGGGAAATGAGACAACAATTTCCCATATTACCATGGTTATTTTTCATCCTTCATATTAACAAGTCTTTGCAATCCCTTATCACCATCACATCAGGGGTCAGAACTGGCACTTAAATTGCAAAACATATTAAATTTTTCTCATAAATCCCAATAAGGTACAAAATACTTTATAAACCAAAACCATGGGTCCTCTCTGCAGTAAAAGTTAGGCTAGAAGATTGTAAGTCTCACACGCCCTAGAAATAATTAATCTGGCAATGTCTCTATTCTGTCTTTGCAATTCCTTCACAGCCAGGTTCAGGCAGGGACAACAGACAGGGCTTAGCCTGACACAGAAGAATTCTCCATTTAAATGCTCTAGGTCAGATCAACAACCACCTAAAGACCCAAGCAAACAAAAAAACCTCCAAACATACTAAAAACCAACCAACGAACCAAATGAAACCCTCAAGCCCTACAATTTTGTCAGAACAGCCAGATCAGCTGCAACTAAAAATCCACCTACACTGAGCATCTGGAATAGCAAGATCAGAGTGAAAGGTAAAAAGATAATTTCAGGTGCCTTAATAAGTTTTCAGCTAGATAATGTTTCATTTGTTTTTAATTGAAGTATACAGTCTTTATAGCTGCATGATTTTTCTTAAAGTGAAGGAATAAGTAGAGAGAAGGAAATTTAGCAGCACCATAATTAACTACTTAGGGCAAATCCTCCCATCAGATTCATGAGACAGATTTCAGATAAGCAGCTCAAATGAAGGATTATCTTGTGAGCAATGCGGAAATGTTGATCAGCTTGATATTTCCATTCTGCAGACAAGAGTTCATGCTGCTGCTCACTATTTTCTGCAAGGAGGTAAATCTCCACAAAGGTAGCAAGCCTGATCCAAAAGGGATTTTGTTTTTAAAACCCCTGCACATGACCATCTTGTACTTGTCTGTTTTCAGGCAGAAATGAGATCTGAATTTAATTGCTGCTCAGCCCCCCCTTCGAGAAGGGTTACCAGGCAGATGGATGCCCTGATGGTATGATGGATGGGTTGGAGCACATTGCATATGTGTTAATACGATGTCTTTACACAAACATTAGCACTTGAGAGCATCACAGAATAATCAAGCAGCCTGAAAATATTAAGTTCAATTAAAAATATAATCTCCTATGACTGATATATTCTCACCATATGGTTCATGGCATTTAAAGATAAATGGAACCCATTTAGCCAGGAGATTTAAATTTCAAGGAAAAGTGTCCTGTCAATCACCAGGAATACGCTGAAAAAACACGAATAAAATTTAAACTGGAGCCTTGTCATAATTGTCTTGCATACGCCGGTCTTGTCTGGTGTCTGGGCAACCAATGCAACTGCAAAAGTGAGATGCTTGCATTTTACTATGCACTTTGCAGTCCTTTTGCCTCACTCAAAAGCTGCAGAAATGGCTAGAACAAATTCCTTATTTCAGTTTCAGGATCTAAAAGCTGTTTGCTGGATGGGGCTCAAGGGTCTCTATCTCTTTATTCTCTATATAGTAGAAAAAGATACACACACTTCAGTAAATTATGCTTTGAACAAGAAAGAGAGGACCAGAAGCAAATGGGGGAAAAAACCCAAAGATAATGCAAAATATTTAGTATTACTGTACTCACAGAAGTAGTACCATTCTCTTAGGCTTTGTTACTTGAATATGGACTGCATATTTGACACAGTATGAGATATTTTATATGTCCAGTGCACATACTTCCATTTCCATTGTTTGACTAATGCAAACAGGTTACCTGTTTTGCCCACTGGAAAAATGAAACATTGTCCATTATGAGAGAAGAAAAGGTGCTATGGCCATGCCACATGATTTCCCCATGTCTTAGGTGTCCACAAGAAAAGTAACCTTCTTTTGAAATTGGTGTCAGAATTCTTCAGTGTGGCAGCTGTTCATTTAAAGTACATTAAAATGCATCTCTTTACATTTTCTAGTAAGTAGAGTGAATCTGTTAAAACATTAAAAAAAAAAATCTGTTTGAAACTTGGAACCTAGCCCTCTCCCATTCTTATTCAGATAACATCCCACCCCAAAACCCCCCAAACAAAAATAATTTTTGCTCAATGCATGCCTAAACAGATAAAGCCTCAGAGTAAGGTTTCCAACAAATACTCCTGAGACTTAGGTATCAAATTCCCATCAACTGAAAAAAATCCCCCTTTCTTTCCAAGAGCATCAAGATAAGATCATGTGCAGACATCACATCACACTCTGCTCATGTCTGTGTGTTTAGCTCTGAAGTACTCATATTGTTCCTGAAATTATTCATCCTTGGGTTCCCAGGCATGTTAGCTGAGTCCAAGAGTTATGCTCTCTTGGCAACTGCCTCTTCTCCTTCAATTTTTCTCTGCACAGGCAAACCCTTAAGTCTGAACTCAAGAACATCAGTAGGGCACTGCCCTAGTAAGTAGGGAGGCTGCCCATATTGTCAGGACAAAATCACTTCAAACCCTACAAATCAAACACAGCATTATCATCTCTATGCAAGCAGCTGCTGCCTGTCAAGGAGAAACAGCTTTTTGTGCTTATAGACAAGAAGACAGCTGTATTTTTTCTTCCAGTGGGGAAACCCATACTGGGGAAAACAATAAAATAACACAAAAAATCCAGCAAGGTCTCTGTAACATGCCCACAGAAACAACAATCACTTGTATGCCTCTAGGCATATGGCCCCTTACTGAATGTAGAAATCACATGTACAGGTAAACTGTTGATCAGCTCTCAGACACCAGGGTGGGATCATTTGCATTATCACCCTAAACCTCATTTTCACTGATTAATTATACATTCACAGACAGAATAGTTTGGGTTGGAAAGGGCCTAAAAGATTGCCTATAGTCCAACCCCTCTGCCGTGGGCAGGAACACTTTCCATTAGACCAGGTTACTCAAAATCCCATTCAGCCTGGCTTTGCACACTTTCAGGAATGGGATATGCACAGCTTCTCTGAACAACCCATTCCAGTGCCTTATCATCCTCACAGTAAAGAATTTCTTCCTAATATCAATTCTGAACCTACTCTCAGTTTGAAGCCATCCCCCCTTGCGCCATCACTACATGCTCTTGTGTAAAGTCCCTCTTCATCTCTCTTGTAAGCTAAACCCTGTAACCCAAAACAGCAATAGCAGAGAGGGATTTTTAATTAGCATCCAATAACAGAATGAAGCCCAATATGTAACTTTTAGGCAAGAGGTGGTTTTTTTAAAAAAATGTTTTGCTCACAGGAATAATTTTTATAACAGCTATAAAATACTGTTTTCATTTTCCTTTGCTTACTGCTACTCTTTCAGGCAGCCTGCAAGGTTCAGCTTTGCATATCCCATTTTACTCCTGTTCCTCCTATGAACAGAAAAAATCCTTTAGAAAGTGATGTGTAAGGTAAAATTTATGGTGGACATTAAGAACAGTTTTAAACAGTGAAGTTTGGTCTGTAGCCCATTAAAAATCCAGTAGACTATATAATATCCTTGCGAGAAGTCTTTCCACAGTTAGTGCATCAGAGAAGGGAAAAAGAGAGAGAAGCAATGCCCTCAGTGGCCTTGCCCTGTGGCAATACTTGTGGCTTGACAGTGACTGCAGAGCTGATGCTTGGTTGCCTTGGCCTTTGCATTAAATCTAGCTCATGTTGTTCTTATGAAATAAGTTGTGCTTCCCATAGAAAAAAGAACATATCTGTAAAGCACAAGTGCTCTGAAAGTGAGTCTTTTGCTTTGTTTGCTGTAGGGTAGTTGCTGTTTATCTTGGTTATTCAATAGCACATGGAGCTATCTCTCAAAGACCTGAATGCTTCTTTAGTGTTAATTAATACTCTCAACTGGGATTGTTACCTTCAGGCATTTAACTTGGGTATCTAAGTTCATCTGCTCTTGCTTTAGACATTGCCTCCAGGAAAGCTGAGTTCAGCGCACTCCAGTTTCTTGATTTGTAGAGAAATATGACTCCCTCTTTCCTTCTCCCTTAAGTAGAAAGGGAAATATTATTCTGATAGCTGAGAAAGTATATGTCAGACAGGGCAGAAACTTGCATCAAGACCTCTTTGTAGCTGACAAATAAAATTTAGTCCACATAATACTGATGTAGAGTGTGAAGAGCAGAGGAAAGTTCTTGGCAAGTCACTTGCCAAAAATGCAGCAGTTTCTAATGTCCTTGGAATTGCAATCATATCAAATAGAAAGGAAGATAATGCAAATAGTGCAAGACAAATGAAGGGCAAAAAAAATTTTCAGACGATTAGAAAGACAGGCAAGTGCCTTCAAGCCTACAACCTGAATGTTGCAGTCTTTTACCTCAACTTCTCATCTTTCAACTAATTCCATTCCTTGCTGTTAGATTGTGGGTTTTCTTGACAAAAGACACTCTTCATCAATTGGCCTGATTTGCAAATAAATCACACTTGTAAATAGGAGAGTCATGTTTTAAAATACTTGAAAAAACAGAATTATTAACCAAGTCTGCTGTTTAGCAAATGTCAGTGTTCCCTGATTAATTCAACAAGTGCTAATTTAAGGATGACTATCAGAAGTTCTTCTAGAAAAACTGGGAATACCAAAATATAAATTTGTGCCTCTTCACAAAGTTAACCAGCTATTGTTGAGTATTGGGATCCACAGAACATCAGACCTATCCCATAGGGTACCTATGCAAATAGTACAAAAGAAGAAATGTCTGTAAAGCAATTGTTGAACATACTCAAGGAGGGGAAAAAAAGAAAAACAAAAGAGAGTTTTCTAAGGCAAATTCACAAAGGTGGAGCTTCTAGACACCATGTGCCAGAATCACAGAATTATTTAGATTGGAAAAAACCTCTAAGATCAAGTCCAACCTTTGACTGACCACCACCTTGTCAACAAGACCATGGTAATATGTGCCACATCCAGTTGTTTTTTGAACATCTCCAAGGATGGTGACCCCACCACGTTCTCGGACAGTGCATTCCAGTGTTTAACAGTCACTCAGTGAAGAAATTCCTCCTGATGTCCAGCCTGAATCTCCCCTGGTGTAAATTGAGGCCATTTCCTCTTGTCCTGTCACTGTTTGCCTGGGAGAGACCAACTCCAACTTTGCTACAACCTCCTTTCAGGCAGTTGTAGAGAGCAATAAGGGCTCCTCTGAGCATCCTTTTCTCCAGGCTAAACAACCCCAGCTCCCTCAGCTGTTCCTCATAGGACTTATCCTCTGGACCCTTCACCAGCTCCGTTGCTCTTCCAACACACTCTGACGCCTCAATGTCCTTCTTGTACTGAGTGGCCTAGAACTGAATACAGGGTTTGAGGTGTGGCCTCACCCTTGCTGAGGACAGGGGGACAATCACTTCCCTGGCCACACTATTTCTGATACAGGCCATGATGACATTAGACTTTTTGGTCACCTGGGCACATGCTGGCTCATGTTCAGCTGGACACCAACAGCACCCCAGATTCCTTTTTTATGGGCAGCTTGCCAGCCACTCTGCCCCCAGCCTGTAGCACTGCATGGAGTTGTTGTGGCTGAAGTGCAGTACATGGCACTTGGACTTTGCTAATATTCACTAACAACCCAGATACACATTTCAGGAAATGGGTTCAACCTCCAAAACTTTCCAGTACTCTCAAGCCAATCTTTACAAAGTTTATATATTAAATACATACATAGGTGTTATTGTTATTGACACAATGGAAGTAGATTAATTTCCAGTCTGATGTCATAAGACATTATATGGGAGATAGACATCTCTGTTATATGTCTGGGATTCTCTGTTCTAGGGACATATAATGTATATGCTACATGTTAATGCCATTCAAATGTTACTGCTGTGTGTATGAGATGAGATGGATGCTTCCAGTTGCATGTCTTTCTGGTAGACTGTGACATTTCAGATAAAAAGCTAAAGAATATTTAAAAACTGATGATATTTGAGCAGAAATATCACTCAAGTGCTGCTCACAATCAAAATAGATTTAATTTCAATGCACAAAGCTTCAGATTTGTTTGGACATTTGCACACAATTCTTTGGTCATCCATGTAGTGTTAAAGATTAAATATTCCTATCTAATTCATATTCATGTATCAAAGGTGTTCATGTTCTTCATCAATTAGGAATTTAATCCTTTCCACCTTTGGAGGAAAACTTTGCAGATGGACATATTCCACCATGTAATTAACTAGCTTAATGCTTAAGACAGCATGGTAAGGTAGGAAACCTAGATTATAAGCTCAAATCTACTCAAAACAAGTCTACTTGTTTACTCCCAAATAACTAGATTTGGGGTTTTTTCTACATTCTGTCTGGCATTGGTTTTGTCAGCCTTTCATGGCAAGTTTAGTTTAAATACAGTTCATTGTACAGTCAAGATACTATTTCATTTTCATGTATCAAAATTTCTTTCCCAGTCAACATTTTCCAGCAGCAGCCAATTTCCTAACAGTTCAAGAATAAATGTGGATAATATCACTCTTCACTGAATGCTGTTAACAGATTCCATGGGTAATGTAATTTGTGTAACAGATAAAATCAGCATAGTACATCTTGTATTAGTTATTTTCCACTAAACATTGTGTGAACAAAAACATTTAAACTCAAACACAGGGCATAATTTACTAATATCTTTATATCATCCAGATTTTCCTGAAACTTGGCAATATTCCCATTGTTCTCTTAGCATTCTTAAAGCACACTACTATTCCTATTGATGTTTTGATGTCACTTATTGAAAGAGTTTTCTTTGAGGAATGTCCTCTAAATGGTAGATGTACTTACACGCTGTATTATTTGTGTGAAGTTTATATATCATTACTGTTAAGCAAGAAGGAGTTTCCAGACGCCTTAGGAAGTTTCTTCTCATTCATATCCCTTTTGTTGATACCTCAGGCTTCAAATAGATCTTTTAGTTGCTGAACTAGTCAGTATTTCTTTGCATGTGTGGTTGTGTGGCCACTTTGTTCTCTTTTCAAAACAAAGACCCTGTTTCTATGAGCTGTAGTTTTCTTTAGCAGGAGCTCAGTGATTAAGGACGTTAGTGGGCTAGATGCCAAACTCTCTTTACCCACATTTGATATGAAAAAGATGGGGTTACACATTCAAAGTATCACCCTACTCAATGAATAACCACAGTGTCCTCAAGAACATCACTGAGCAGGCTTCTATTCAGAGTAAATGTAATTTGTCTTGAATGAACAGAAAATAAGTCCTAGCCAAAAACTTGCAAACCCAAGTTTCTTGATTATCTTCAGAGTTGGAATAAAAATTTGATATGAATTGCTGTCAATGCAAAATGTTTCAATTCAAATACATCTGATAAGTTGAGGTATCTAAAATTCTGGCATAGGATGTAATGAAGGTCTTGATCAGCCACAGTGTAGAATGTCACATTCCAGTGCATTCAGGTTCATCTTTTGAATAGTCAGGTACATCTCTGTTACATTTGCTTACTGCACTCAGTAAGAGCTTTGGTACTTCCTTTAGTTCCATACCAAAGAATGAAGCTGAAGGAATATGGTGCACAGAAGTTACACTGCATGTTTACTAATTAGGACATGAACACACGCTCTTTCTCGTAGCCAGAGAACAACTCACAAGCAAGAGACAAGAAAGAATTGTTCCCACTTCCATAGCAAATCAATTCAACAGCAATGAAGGCTTCATTTTATACAAATGTTGTTACTGAATTCACATTTATTCATTTCCCATTACTGTTGGTACAGGACACTGGCATGATGCATTCAAACAGGTAATCTCAGATGTTATGATATATTAAACTTTGCAAAATCAGGTGTGTATGACATGGTTTCTCTTTGGTTTCACCAAACAGAATAAACTAGATTTCCAGAAGCCAGGTTCTTTACATTGATTTTGTGCTTTTCAGCCTCTCCATGATAACAAGGCAAGTTAAAGTATGCATAGCAGGACAAGCCATCCTCTTGCATGGCAAGATTTCAGTTTCCAATATAGGAACAGTATTTGCAAGTCAAAGCCATTCAGAACAGGCTGCAGTAGGTTGAGACTTCAGAGAAATGGTCTGATACCACCATAGGTGAAAGTGAGATCACTTCTTCATCAGTTTAGGATTCAATATGAATTCTCTGCAGGACATTTGAGAATCTGAGAAATCAAATGTCAGAAATTCAACAACCCTAAGTCAGTGCAGTGTTTTCACACAGTTCAAAGAACAGTGTATTCAAAGCTCAAGATCTACTAAAATTAGCCTGACATTAATCAAAGGGTAAAACTCAAAGGCCTTTTTAGTTTTAAAAGGCCTTTTAGTTTAAAAAGCCAAACTCCTGCTGTTTGATTCACCTGAAATAACTCCTAGTTTTGGGACTGCTGAACCAACTATATGTGGTACATAGAGTATACTGATAAAAAGGATGCACCTTAGTCAAAAAGGCAATATGCATTGTTTGAGACCACATAAGGAGCAAAACCAAACAGCAGCACTTGCAAAGCAGTCTCTAAAGTTATCCCTCCCCCTCCAGTATAGCATACTTAACAGTGTCTTTAGACAATCTGGTAAGATAATCATAAGTAAAAATGGCATTTGATGAGACCTATTTTTACAGACTAAGTGGAGAAACTGAATGGAAAAAACATTAGTTTGTCATCTAAAAGGAAATGATTGAATTGTTTGTGTGAAACAGAAAAATCAGGCTTATAAAAAACTCCAAATTATAGTAATCCAAGATCAGTTCTGCAACAATGTAAAGTTTAGTCTAGACATGTATTGTCACAATTTTCTCTATTTCCCACACTAGTGGTCACTGTTAAATAATTTCTTTGTGGTTCTGCAACATGTTTTGATTTACCCAGGTTTTATTCCCAGGGATGGTTTCATGCCATTTCATGACATTAAGTAATCAGGTATATGAAACACATAGTATATGTGCAAACATTTTGCAATCATCCAAGATAGTGATGAAGATGAGGCTTTGCTTTGCTACTGCTGATATAGAAATCACTGCTTCACATCCAGGCTTAGTAGCAGGCCAGAAGTAGACAGAACCAAGTAGACAGGGCTGTTTGTTACCAGCTCTCCGTGGTTGTGCACAAGTATTTTCCTTGACCTTGAGTAAGTAAATAATTACCTAGGTGCTTGTCCTCTGCTGCTTCAATCCAACAATAAAATTGATCAATGAGATAGCATTAATAGAGGACTACAGCACATGGAGTTTTATTTATTTTGCTAGGAGAAGAAGGAACATGTAGGTGAGTATCAAAAGGACAGATGGAAAAGAGAAACTTCCCTGCTGCCCTTAGTAGCTGCTACATCATATTGTCACACGTAACAAGATCACAATTTAACTCATATAAGACATTCATTTTTGCACCCATAGAAGGAAAAGAGCTTGCTGCTGTTAAAAGTTGAAACATTTTTCTTTTCTTTTAATTCACTTGGAGTCAGTGCTCAAGTGGCATGTTGGGACAAAGGAAGGGAAAATTAAGGTAGCACATAGCCATGTATGTACCTCACAGGCTGCCAGCCAACTCACAAAAACCCTTTTGTCTTCATGGGCTGTCTGAGGATGACAAATGCTCGTGTTTGAAAAGATTGCTACAGCTATGCCACTTATGGGCCAGGGTCAGGTTCTGGCTCTTAACAACAAATCAGGTTAAGGTTGTGTTGGGCATTGCATTCCTGTGCCAGGTCCTCAACTGCGCAGCAAATTTACCAGGGTTAGCAAAGTATCATGGACCTTCCCCAGCTGAAGATGTGGGGTTTTATTTTGTGGAATGTGTGCATAATATTAGATTGTGAGCAAGATGCCACAGCCATTAGAAAGCTGTCTGGTGCATTGAATGCCTAAGGGTGTGCAGATGACTCACTGAAATTCTGTTCAAACACAAAACATCTGCTTCAATATGTTTCCTGCCAGTCCTTTTGCATGGTTGGAAATAATGGCCTAGAAAGTCTCTCCTACTCCACCAAATGAGTGGAAAACTGCTGTAAGCCAGAATCTGGAATTCCCCTGTGAGTGATATGAGCTGCCACTTGGCTCTGGGCAGTAAAGTGACCCTCTCCCTCTCACAATCCCGAGTGAGCATGGCAAGGGAGCACCTCTCTGCTACCCTGGCAGCCTCAGTGGTTCATTACCCCAGTGCTCCAGCCATGCTGACTCCCCAGGGGCTCTAAACTACTGCAAAGCTTTTGCTGTTGCCTTCTTCTGCCTCCCAGAAGCTCGGAAATCATCTTATGCCATCATACCCACCATTGTGACATCAGTCTTATGCACTGAAATAACAGCAATTATTCCAATGGCACTGTGATGTCACACAGAAATTAAGGAGATAATTTCATATTAAAACCAAAAGATTTTTTTCAATAAGGAGACTGTAAACTAGAATAATAAACACTTTCAAAACCCTCAAAAACATTTTTGCCAAAGCTTTTGATAAGATTTGGTTTGAAGATGCAGTTCTCATGACACAGCTTGACTTCAAAGGAAAGTTCAGCAAATAAGATACATAGATCTGCACAAATGTGTTGAATAACAAAACAAAGTCACTGGCGTGCCTGCAGCAGATCTACCTTAAAACTGCATGTCATCATAACCCTTTTCCCCTTCAGCTGAAGGGTCAGACCTAATTGCATTGCTTTGAGAAGACAACATTTCAGCTGCAAATGAACCCTCACAACTATTTCATGTTAAAAATAAACTTTAAAGTGAAGCAGCAGATGCTGCCATGGAACATTCCTCAGAGCTTTCATGCGATGGCCTCATCTGTTCAGCTGGAAGAGTGACTGTTTCAAACCAGCTATTGATTTTTAAGTGGTGGCAAAAAAGAGAGCAAAAGAAAAAAATACTGTAGAGGACAAAGACTCTGGGAAAAAACGTTAACTCACAGTTCTGTATTGGAATAATAGCATTCAGATAAAGTGCTGGATGGAAACTTGGGTCACAAACAGAAACAGTTTAAAACTGCCTGAAATGCAAGCAATTATTTCCTGGTAAAGCAGCAAGGGAACTACTATTCACCTGCACAGAAATCCAGTTTTAGAGGCAAAGATCCATCTCATGGCAACTTAATTCTTCCTACAAATTTTGAAAATGTTACAATTTTTGCTGTAAGTAGATGTTGATATCTAGTGAAACACTAGGGAATGATAAATCCAGTTTTATCTGTTTTCTTTAGTTGTTCTATTCCTTCCTACTCATTTATAGACAAACACATGTCAATGGGACCTCTGTTGCTCACTTTTAATCTTCAACTCACTGGCTCATTACCTTAGTAAGCACAGGTAGCTTTTAGAATGTTAGCATGAGTATAGCACTCCTCACTGGTAAATCTTTAAATATGCTTTATAAGTCACCTCAGTTAACCCAAGTTTTAGAGCATCCTTATGGAATAATACAGGTATTGAGAATTATGCCCATTTTACAGAAGTGGAGAGTGATCCAGCTAAAATAGGTTAATCACCCCAGGCCACAAGAAATACCAGCAAAAATGGATCAGGCAATATGAATTCTTAGCTGTTTCTCTTAGGACAGGGAGTTAGCACATTTTCCAAACAGAAGCAGGAGAATAATGGAAAAAATTGCAATTTAAGGAGTGGTACTGGGAGTAAATATCTTGTTTCCTGACATTGAAATAGAACTTCAATAGAAGTTGAAATAGAACTTCAGTGGAAGGAGTGTACAGATTTCAAGCAATACAAAGACTAAAAAATCCAAACATGTTGCTGTTCTGCCCTTTTCATAATCAATCTTGGGACTCCAGTTATGCTTCTCTCATGTATTGGCCAGACATGGTCTGCACTGAACCAATTCTGACTGTGTATGACATCTATACTTAACTACCTCTGAAAATCCTACCTCTGGTTAGGATTTTCTGAGCCAGCAGCTTTCAATGAAGGTAAATGACCTTAAATTAGGGTTTAACTGAGTGGCATCTAAACACTTGGGAGGTTTGTAAGCTTTCAAGTATTGATCTTAAAGACTTGTGCCTGGAAACATCTGATTGAGTGTTCTGTGGTCTTCTCCAGCATCAGCATCTGAAAACAATAACTTACTCTTTTTGTACTGCTTTAATTGTTATAGTTACCAATGCTACCAGCAGAGGAGAGTTCAGGGTCTCAAGCCAGTAGGAAAAAAAATCCAGAAAGAATTTTTTGGGGTGCAGTGGCTTTACTTTGGGATTTTGTTTCAGGTTTGGGGGGGATCCCCCCTCCTATATGCACATATTAAATATTTCTTTTTTCTTTTCTTTTTTTTTTTTTTCCTTCAAGCATGAAGAAAATATCACCTACTGAAGGTGATGATTTTTAAAAAGATCAGTATTTCATGGGCTTCTGTTAGCTACTCTGCAAGCAAGGAGAAAACTACTAAAAACATTAAATGCCTTCTGCCTCCACCAAACAAAAAAGTTGCATCTCTTCTGACAGTTTATTGTTGCTATTTTATCCTTTAAAATAAAATCTTCTCACCTCAGCTGCAAAGAAGAAATGCAAAAGAGAAACTAATACAGCTCTGCATCTTAAGAAACTTTTTTGGGTGTGTTTGTAACCAGTCACGAGTGCCAAGAAAAAACGTTCCCGTCTCTTCAACATACACTTACATAATTTGGCACAAGGCATAAGTAAATCAGCTGGTAAGCAGTGACCAAACAAGACACTGAAAGAGTTGCTTCAGTCTTTATATATTATCTTCCAGCCTTCTCTTTATAATTTAAAACCTAGCCACAACAAGAGATAAATTTTTAATGACACTATACAATTTGGTTAGGGTAGAGAAGGAGTTTATTTCATCAAAAGACTGTCATGTCTGCAGGTTGAAGCAGCTTTTCATACTGAGTTTTTATTGCCATTATTCTGTTATTCATTGGCAGGATTTATTAAAGTAGTGTTCTATTAACCCAGTCACATACTTTGAGCAAAATCTCATATAGTAGTTGCTCAAACTTCTGCTCCAACTTTCTCTTCAGGGATGGATTTGTTATAGAAGTTAAAATAAAAATAAATATACAGGTCAAATGCATGTTTCTGAGCTCTTTGTCTCAAGGTGACTGATGAATCAGGAATTAAGAGATAACAGTCTTCCCAACACAGCTTTGGAGTATTTCATCAATACTTCTTTTCCCTTATTTTACCAACTTCTTCATT
The DNA here is from genome assembly GCA_013397195.1 of Hylia prasina. NCBI lineage: Eukaryota > Metazoa > Chordata > Aves > Passeriformes > Sylviidae > Hylia > Hylia prasina. The sequence continues at coordinate 571,782 of VYXD01013154.1, read as the reverse complement.
CTTTTTGACACCAGTAATTGCTAAGAAATTTTGGTCAACAATATTTGCACTTCCATCCACATTATGATTTACAGTTGTCATAAGAGGATACAATTTGATCTTTTCCAGTTGTGTTACAATTTTCATCCTAAACCCTGATAGTTTTGCTAGAAAAAGATCACCTCATTGATAATGGGTCCTGCCTAGAAGGTGGCTGTTTATTGGAAAATTTGGTCAGACTATGTGCACAGAGCCTGTCCACTGGATTACTGCAGCATTTGTTTTCAACAGATGCTTTCAAACACTGGCAGGAGTTCTGTGTACTAGAAGACTATTTCATCTCAAGGTAGGGGTGAATTCACATGCTGTGCTAGCATCAGGTCCAGTCAGAAGGTTTTTTGGTTTTTGGATTTTTTTTTTTTTTTTACTCTCTCTATTGAAGTAATAAGCAGAAGTCTTTGAAAAGTTTGCAGGGAAATATATGTACATATTCCTATTTTCCCAGTATAACAGCTCTTTTGACAGATGTTTTAGTTTCTTCTAAATACATCTGTATAGATTACAAAGAGACAGTGTAATTTGGACTACAAATAACCTTAATTTTTGTAATCTATTAAGTGCCCTTAATAAACACAGCTCCTGAGTAAGAACATTTCCTCCTTTTGCCAAGAAGTGGTCTCTACCTGAGAGGTGGCAGAAGTTTTAAAGTGATTTGTTACTGTACTTTGTGTTCATACAGAGGTAGATCATCTAACAGGAGCTATATCAAGACTACTAAGGCACAGCTCATTCTTTCAATCTCATTTTTATCACCAGATTTAAGTACTAATCAACTAATAGGAAACAGCTAAGTTCAGATAAGAGTGGGCTGCTTTTGAGATGGAAATTTCATTTGGAGATGTTTTTTTTTCCACTCAGCACCATTGTGCTAATACTCAATACAAGTTTTCACTGAGTCAACATCAGGAACCTAGTTAGTGAACAAAGAGCTGGAACAATTGTAAAGCCTTAAATTCAATTTAAAAGGTATTCTCCCTGGTCACATTTCCACCCCAAGGCATACTGATTCAGCCCTAGTCAGCTAGATGCTAAAACATGGTGTTTAGTGAAGAGAACTCCCTGCACCCTTTTGGAAACAAACTGGAAGCTACTGTAAAACTGAGTCTGGAAGTGGATCACAATTTGTCACTGAGATCTCAGCCCTCAAGGCTCTGGACTTTTCTCAAAGGTGTTTTTATCGTGATATTCACAACTGCTTTTTTACTTTATTTATTCAATGGACAATGAATCACTGTCTAGTTGAAGAGTAATTGACAATTCCAGGGGATTTCTTGTTGAAAGACAAGACATCTCTACATTTAACCTGCCCAACTGGTTTAAAGAAACTGTGTTTGGCTCTTGTAGATCCCACAAAGAGTCTTTGTTTTCCACTGATTCCCTCCAATCCTCCCCACCCCATTTTACTTCTTACAGTTAGCAGTTACTTCTTTAGCTGCATGTAAATCATTCAATTACTAGGATTTGTAAATTGATACAATTGCACAAAGCTCAGCATTTGTTACACCACCACCTCCCCCATCACACTGACCAAGGTGATAGAGATTCTGATGAAAAATCCCAACCCCTTCTTTCCAAGAAAAAAAAAGCCATCACTGTCTTCCCCCCTCCCCACAATATATTCTAGAGATAAGGTTTACATGCAAAGAACTCAGAAAAAAATTGCTTCTTAACATGGGAAGGCCTATAGTTTTAACTGTTATTTTTTAAAAGGCCTTATGACTAGATTAGGCAAAATCAAATCTAATCCAAAAAGCTAACTGAATTATTTTCATTAAGAGAAAGCTTAGTCAGGATCCCCATCTACAGATGTACCAGAAAATGAAAAGTTATGAAAACCTGTGAGAAACATGGAAATTCAAAAATTCTTTTGAGATCTGAGGCTATTTTCTGACAGCTTCAATTCGAAATAATTCAACCAAATAAGTACAGATAGAAAATAAGACTAACTTCTGAAATCTTTGAAAAAATACATCCTTTTAGCAAATGCAGTGATTAGGAATCTGAACACTTAAAAGAAAGTAAGAGGTCTAAAGCAGTTTAAGGCAGGAAATTAGCTGAAACTTGGACCAATGTAGAGGGTGAACCCACCTTTAATTATGTATTCATTTTTGTGCCAAGTCTGCTCCCATGCTGGGAGTGTGAATAGAATACACTGTTCATTTGAACTCATTTTACTAATTTTCCACTTGAAAATTAAAGCATAATTGAATATTTCTCCAATTAGACACTTCTGTCAGTAGTTTCAGTGGTTGCTACTGGAACTGTAAATGGTTCTGAAGTGTAGGTGGGCAGTCTGGAAAAATACTCTTTTTAGGTGCATTGCTAGTGGAAAAGGAATTTAATCTCATCCCGAAGAAACATGCACTGCCCTGTAGTTTTTGGAATGGACACCAAGCAGGGAATCATCCAAACCCCAGCTCCCTGTACAAGCTATGCAAAAGTGTTGCCCTCTCATGGCTTTTATTGCACTGATGTATTGGAATGATAATTAAAACTATATCAAACTGCTACTAATGTCTGAGAACAGGTATTTAGCTTATGCAGAGGTAGCTTTTCTCACATGGGGAAGATGGCAGTGATATTTCAAGATATCCACTTATTAAACTGCAGATTTCACAACTATATGGATAATTTAAGAACAATATCTTCCTGTCAATTTCTTCTCTGTAGATTTTTGACATGTCAAGTAATTTTTAAATTAAAATCATGTGTAATAATTGTCCAGCCATTATTTCAGGAACCATACTTATAATACCAAGTACTTTGAAAATGCACACAAGCACAAGTTGATTAACCTTTTTTTTTAACTTTATAAATGCTGAATTTCTGAGCTCAAGCCTTGTTTTCTGCAAACTCTTTACAGCTTTAAAATTAAAACTTCCAAGTTGTACTGCTAGCTTGAGTGCTTGCTGGAAGGAAAGACAAACAGAACTTGAGCACAAAGCGCACAAGTATTCAGAAGGGTATTTGAGGAAAGATTTGTTTGTCAGGCTGTGTGTCCTACAACCAGGAATTGTTCAAGTCACATCATAAGGCTTAAGGAAGATGTGCTTCTGCATCAACACAGTGAAGTTCAGGTGTCCAAAGGCAGCACTTCCCTTCTGTCTGGATACTCAGAACTGTCTCTGCCTTCAAACATTAAACTGCAGAAATTATGGGGCATCATCTCTGCTGGAAGAGAAGAAAGAAAAAAACCCCAACACCCAAAAACTCCACAGGAAAATGCTCCCAAAAGCCCTGAACCAGAGAACTTTTCTTGGCCATAGGAGAGGGGGTCAATTATGGATAGGGAAAACAGGGTCAGTGGCAAGGGATGGAGGAGTCACCATTTCCCCTCACTGCCTGTAGCACACTGGCATGTTCAGGCTACTGAGGACTGGCAGCTGTGGAGAAACCTTTAAGTTGTTTTAAGTAGGGTCTCAAAAATGTGAAATGTACTAGGCTATGTAGCTTTTTGCTTTCATAGAATCATTAGGGTTGGAAAAGCCCTCCAAGGTCACTGAGTCCAACCTCTGACTAAACATCAGCACTCACACTAGATCATATCACAGAGTGTCACATCTACTTGATTTTATGAACAGTTCCTGGGATGGCAACTGTATCATCTCCCTGGGCAACACATTGGCCTGGCCACCCTCTCAGTGAAGAAATTCTTCCTGAAGATTTAATTGGAACATTACTAATTTAGCTGATAGCATAAGCCTTGGAGAGCTGTGAAAGGTATTTTGCATTTTCAATCCAAGAGGCAAGCTTGTTACTGTTAGTGCCTCACCTACGTACATTATTATATTTCTTCTGAAGATTTTGTACAAAGAAAAAACAAACAAATTCAGGGCGAGACAGTATAGTCCACAGAGAAGCATATGTTCCCATTTTCCAGATTCTATGTTTATGACTACAAAAGCACTCAATAGACCAGAATTTAAAAAAGAAAACAAACAAACAAAAACCAACCAAACTTTGAAAAAATCAATATTTGTGAAATAAAAATTCTTACTGTGTTGTACCACCTCTCATCTCCCTTCAGAAATACTGACTGGTATCCATAGGAATGTACTGTGATTTTCAGAAGACCTTTGAAGACAAAGTGTGACAATCTCTCAAAGGTACAAAAGCAACATCAAAGATGGGTTATTTCTTGGTATCTTGCATAAATGATCCTATGCTAGTCCAACTAATTCACCATCTGCATTACTCTGAGCTATAAGTAAGCAAGATATTTTGTTTCATTTGTGTGGTATTTTGATCTCATCACATCTAACAATTTCATGCATGTCTCAATTTTGCTTTTATTCGGATCTGGATCACTTCTTCTCTACTACTGTGCAAAAAACCAAGTCTCTGGGTTATTCTAAATCCTGTCCATGCACTACATGCATAGATATTCCAAGAACAACTAGTGATTTGTTGAATTTTCATATTCCTTTAAACATTTGGATGCAGACAGTTTAACATTCCTCATAGTACAGTTTTCCTAAGACTGTCTCAACCAGGGATCAAAACCAAGGTTCTTCAAATAGAAAGTTACCCTTTAAAATTTTGACAGCTTTTTCCATTTCATTTGTTACCTTCTACTTCCTAGAAGTCACCTTCATAAAAGTTACCCATACTAGTACAACCTCAAAGTCAGGTTTTGTTGTTTTTCTTTTAAATGTGTAAATTTTAATGAAATAGGATATTACCTTGTTATTTTAGTGGGTACTTACCTTTAGGCTCTAGACATATTTTTTCTAAATAACAAGACTTGTTAAAATGACAGTCTGTATTTATGATTCAATAGTTGGTTACTTGAGCATTGTCAGAACAGAAACTGGTTAAATAGTGAGGAAAAAATAAGGGGCACCAGAGCCAGAGTAAAAGATGGAAGTCCCTTTAGGCAGCAAACTGGAAGTTTGCCCAGACCATTAATTCTTGGTTTAATTGCTTCAAGACTCCAGAGCTCTCAATGCAATCATTTTTGACAGCTCATGCAGGCACATATGGGGGTCTTTCCTAAATTTCAGTGGTGATATTATCTAATTTTTTGACAAGAACTGTCCATTCACTTTTTCAGTTTTGGCCCTGGCAGATGAGCACCAGTCTGCCAGCACTGCTCTTCAGCACTGCTGGCAGGCTACAGGAGCAGGCAGTGACACGAGGGGGACACCCCCTTTGCAGTGGGATGCTCTCAGCTCCTGACTGAAAAAGTGTGGAGTCCATTCTTACCACAGCTCTGGAGTTCTAAAACATATATCCAGGTAACTAGACCATGGTGATTCCCCAAAGCAGCATTTTGTTGTCATTTACTTGTTTTTAAAGAATATGTGTCTATTACAGGTATATTTGCTGTCTTACTTGAATATACATTTTCCCACAACTTGTTTCTGAACCTTTTCTCTGTTTCCTTTTACACTTTGCAGCCAACATGAAGTGGTATATGAACTCACATAATGTTTTATCTTTTCTGGTTATACCTGGTATCTGAAGCCTGGTAACCGGCAGCCAGCATGCTTTGGTAAAGATATTGAAAGTAAATCTCCAGTCTCTTCTGAGGATGGAAGAGATCTGAAGTCTTGCTTTCAAAGGAAATGAAGTATCTAGCACAAACGCTTAGGGAGTAAAAGACTTGTTTAAACATCTGTGGAGCAAGGGTGACAGAGAACAGGCTCAAGACTTTCACATGTGTTTTATTCTCTGTATTTTTCCTGTACCTGTTGGCAGGAGAGAAACAAAGAAGAACCTGCCATTCCCTTCCTCCTTCTTCCCAGGGGACTCTCTGCCTGTATGTTTGAACACATCACCTGACCAGAACCTGTCCTTCAAGCCAAGATTGATTAAACACTGTAAGTTTATCAAACGACAGACATCAACAAGGGCATAAAGCAGTACTTGTCCTAGACACAGTACCTTGCCTCAAGGCTTAACAAGGTACAACAGCAACAAATTACAGTACAGAGTAACTTATGACTTATAAAGAAACCCATGACTGCTAATAAAGTTTGTTGACAAACAACTGCCTGATGTTATTTATGTATTGCCTGGCCAGCAATGTTACAATGTTCTTCTGGGTTAAAGAGGAAAACTCTACTTGATTTTCATAGCATATTTAATTCATTAGATTAAAAAACCCCAGAAAATATTAAGAAACAGTAATTCAGAACTAGGTCCATTTGATAGCCTGGGAAGCTATCTATGTAAAAGAGCTGTTTCATAGAAAAAGGGTAACAAAAAACCAGAGGTACTCTCAGGATGTTTTTCATGCTCTGTCTTCTGTAAACTTCTGTGTATAGAAATGGTGAAATAGCTTAATTCCTTAACTAGCACAGGTATAGAGGTACCTGAAACCATGACACTGTGCTCACAGCATGGGAGAACTATATGAGGCGCAGATCTAATCAGCCAAGGTGAAACATCAGGCTGCCATCAGGCCTCAAGCTCCCTTGTTTACTGTGCTGTATACACAGCAAAATATTCTGATGGAAAGTGCATCCCAACAAGGCTAGCCTGAGAAGCTTAATATCATAAGCCATTCTACCCTAAAACACACAGAGGCTATTTCGACTTTTCATAAGTCTTAGTGTAGTTTTTGTTTCTATTTCCCTGACTTTAATAATCACATTTTGCTACCTGCAGAGGCTTTTTAAATTATCATGCTTATCAAATATATTTCCTACCAAAAGACTTCAAAAGAAAGAAAATTAAACTATATCTTTTTAATAGGTTTGAACCAATGATCTTAAAAGTTGGAGAGCAGAACTGTGCTGGTTTGAAAGCAAAACCAGTGAGNTTATCTATGAGTCATAGGGCAAGGCACTGATGGGCCATTAGCAGAAGATAAGGGAAACACTGCCCCACTTGGTTCCAACACCTCATGAAGATGGTGATAGAATACATACCTTGGGCACATATTACATTTTTAACCTAGGACAAGCACGAACAGTGCCTTTTACATTGTGTTGTGATCATCTTTATTATTATTTATACCAACTTAAAAAGGACATTGACCTGCTGGAGCTAGTCCAGAGGAGGGCCACAAAAATGGTCAGAGGGCTGGAGCAGCTCTGACATATGTAGATAGGCTGTTGGAAATTTGGGGCTGTTCAGCCTAGAAAAAAGCAAGCTCCAAGGGGAGACCTTATCAGAGCACCTTCTAGTACTTAAAGAGAGCACAAGAAAGCTGGAAAGGGACTTCACAAAGGCATATAGGGTAGGACAAGGAGGAAAGGCTTTAAATGGAAAGAGGGCAGATTTAGATTAGATATTAGGAAGCAGACCTTTAATGCAAGTACTGTGATGGTGGTGAGGCACTAGAACAGGTTGCCCAGAGAAATTGTGGGTGCCCAATCCCTGCAAATATTCAAGGTCAAGTGGGCCTTTGAGCAACTGTTCTAATGGGAGGTGTCCCTGCCCATGACATGGGGGATGTTAGGAGGATCTGTAGAGTTGCTTCCAACCCAAACCATTGTACAGTTCTCTAAGTGCTAACTAAAAGCCCTTGGCTTACCACTGCCCTGAGTAATTATATGCTATTTGGACACTCCACAAAATGCACTGAATGCCTTCTGGTCTCAGAGTGCTTTGTACTCTCTCTCTCTCATTAAGAGGAAGTGAGACTATGAACTTTGCTAGAGATTCAGTTTTCAAAAACTCGTGAGGTTCAAGTACATAAGCATTTGGTTCAGGTACAAATGACAATAGCACCTGTACTTGCTGAATAATGAATTTCCAGACAGATTCAACTCAGCTAAACTTTTCACAATTAGACTTTTGGGATTGAAATGAGAGCTGAGGCCTGTAAATACAATATACAAACATGTTTTTAAAATATATGCACAAACTCACTTTTCCTTAGAAAGGGGCCAACCCCATCAAGAAACACCATTTCACAGTTTCTTTCCAATGTGGGCAGCTGCTTCAATGCAGCTCATAATATACAATTTCACAAGGCAAAGGAAAATGTTCAAATATAAAACCATTAGCTCTTCCAAACTGTCCTTTAATTACAATTCTTCATTGAATTCCAGCTCTAGGCTTAATGCAAAGGGGCTGCATAACTAGCTAATGGAATACTACTCTATTTGCTAACAGTACTCCTGATCTCACCATTTACTTTGGCTCTGAAAATCAGGATTTGGACCAGAACGCATAGTCCTACACAACCTAATAAACCATTTTCAGAAAATGCTGTATAAAAAGTTCAGAGCAGCTGTTGGTGGATGCAATTGGCAAGTGTCCTATTTCATGATAGTAAAAGACCTTTCCCTAAATGCATTTTGAGCATTCTAGAAGAGTTTTTATTTTTATTTCATGACAGAAAGCCATATGGGCAGAAAATTAGAGTGCCTTAGTTACAGGGTTACCCCAAGGACCACTTCCAGAAATAATAGAATGGTTAGGGTTGGAAGGCCTTAAACATCATCTAGTCAAATACACTAAAATGTTTTCAAAGGGTGGGACAAATTTATTATTTTGGTCCGAGGCTGAGACTCTACAATACAAATAAAGATGCACTTAATACAAGAACTGCTACTAATAAATGCTATGAAGCAAAGTTTCACCTTCAAAGTTCACTTGCTACTACCTGAAATAAAGATTGGCCTTGAAGACATGCATAATACAGGCAGCTTATCGAAATTCAAATATTAGCTGAATTCTAAATTTAAATCTTAGATTTCTAGTTACCTCCAGGTCATTTACCTAGATACACATACAGTGTCTTATAGAAAGGCTGAGTGTGACGCTGAAGCCCAAAGATAGCAGAAATCAGGTGATGGTGGCTATCTCCCATCATTATGTCTTCCTTTCAGTGAATAGTAAAGCAGCAATTTCTAACACATTTAATTGGCACAGGTGCCATCTCAGTCAGAAACCAAAAAAACCCCAAAAAACAAAGACAGCTTGGTCTAATAAGCAAGATAAGGCACAAAGAACTTCAAAGACCCAGGACTTATGCTGTACTCAGGGCACATTTGCCAAGAGGTGGGATAACATAATAGATGCTAAATAGAATCTTTCTTTCTCTCTCATACTTCTTCTACTAATCTTTTAGCTCATGGCTTTTCTCACATATTCCCAAATTGAGCTCATCCTGTATTGCAAGGGCTTCTGAAACAACGCCTGGATCTGGTTGATCTCTTGGGTAAGATTTAGCCTGAGAAGAAACATACAAAGAATTCAGCCTTTAACCTTTGGCTTCCAGAGTGCTATGAAGAACAAAGACATCTTTTCACAGGACAACAAAGTGATCAGCATTACGTCATGCTTTGGATTTCTAGAGGTGAATTTACAAGTTTCGTTTTATAAAAGGATCTCATTTTGACCGCTTCCTTTCTTGCTGTTATGTGCCATCAAAGAATGCACTTGTAAACTGGGGGAAGGGGGGCAGCAGGGGGAAGAGAGGGGGTGATATCCTTGCTAGTGCTTCAGATTCCAAAGCTGTAACAGCCGATTTTTGATTCTTCCCTTTCAGAGAAGTCCACAGAAGCAGGCAAAGCAAGTCCTTCTCCAGTATACAAGGTCTCCCGCTGAGACATTTCCACAGTGTCTGCTCTTCAGTTTGTGTTACCTTTATCTAGGATCACTTTGAACCAAAGCCTATCACACTGAAAAAGACAGAGACACGTGGGTAGAGCAGAGTCTAATTTAATCCAGTACCTCCGTATAAGGCAGTCTTACCATGAAGAAACAAACCAAAGTATCCTAAAAGTTTAGAGATGCTGCAGGCATCAGAAGAGGTAGAGGTCTTCCTGTTGAAAAGTAAATTGCTCTGAGAAGATTGTTTCCTTTTGTTATTTTTGGTCTAATGATGCAAAATTGCTGTATTATCGACCTTCAGTAACCAAACCAATAAATGTGACAGCATTGTACATTTTGGCCACCTCCTCTTGCAAGGTAATAATTAAAACATTGATCCTGAGGTTTTTTGATGATGTGATTTGGTGAGGCTCCAAACTATCTCAGCTCTGTCATTCTTGTAATGGTGCAGTTTAAAGAGAGAAACAAAACGTACACCAACCCAAAACCACAGGAAAGCAGCAATTGCTATTAAAAAATGAAAACCAAAACAAACCAAAACAAACCAACCAACCAAACAAACAAACAAAAAAATCCCAAGAAAGCACTTTTCATTGAGGTGTACACGTATATTCTTTAAAAAAATCATATGGGTTTGGTCAAAATAAGCCTGCTCTCACACATAATAAATATCTGAAATGGCAAGTTTGAATGACAGAAAAGTATTAACTACTTTTTTATTTCCCCTAGAGATTGGAAGCACTTGTTATGTCTTTAAATTAAAAGAAATTAAAGCACTTATACAGTGAAACAAAAACCTTCATCTGCCTCATGCACATAGGATTACTCTGCCTCTGGAGAGTGCAGCTGCAAAATGAACCACACACAGAGCAGCTGACATTTCTCAAGGCATGGCTAATTTCACTCTTTGTAGTTGTGATGAGCAACTTGACTCTTCCTGTGCCAGCTGACAGACAGGTCTTGTGACATTTACCTGTCCCAGGTTTTAGAGCTCCACAACAAAGAAGGCAGCAGGCACAGGCAGGCCACCCTATTTTAAGATTATCACTGGTCACTTCCACTGGCAGTAGAAAATGTGCTAGTTGCACTAATGACATTAAAAAGAGATTAAAAGTAATTAAGGAATTGCGGTGTGTTGTGCCAAAAGAGGTCAGTAAGGTTCCATGCTGTCATAAGGCATCATGAAAATGCCAACTGCTCAAACTACACAAGAAATAAAGGTAGTTCTTGAAACATGTACTACTAATCCAAATTCCTGACAAAGAAACCAATAAATACTTCCCAAATATTGCTCTTTGTCCATGAACTGAAGCAGAAAAAAAATATGGACAGGGATTGTCTAATTTTACTGTAAAGTGGATATTTTAATGGTCCTAATAATGGAATCAAAGAATATTCCAAATACACAGAAACTCATAGAAGAAAGTAGGTGCTTCAGCTTACAGTGCTCACAAGAACATTTGGTGAATATTTTTTTTTCCCCTTAAGTGTGATAATTAATTTGTTTTTAATGAAGAATTTTTTTTGGTAAGGATTTGTAATTCTAGACATGGATGTGACACTCTTTCTTAGTAGTTTTCAATTCAAAGCCCCAGCGGTACCTGTCTGGGGAAATGCAAAGATAGATTTGACACTTAACTGTGTTCATGGTAGTAGAATTTAAAACCATTCCTTCTGCATTTCCACCAGTACCCTAATGACCAGAAGAACCAGCTGGTTTTGGGTAGGAAAACTGAAACTGAAGAGCAGACTGACCTGACCTACACTGTAGTAGCTCATGTTTCTAAAAAATCATGGAATGCCACTGTTTCAGTCGTAATGTTTTAGGCAATGTTATGTGGGTTTTTTATGATGTTTACAGACTAGTGACAATTATAACATTAATAGAGGGCATTGAGGAAAGTCCCTTTCCCCAAATTGCACTTTCTTAGCAGAAGAGAACTTGATGGGAAATCAGTTCAAATCAAATATACTTCAATGAGATCTGAGGCCTATGATTTAAAAGTCTCTGTTTGAGAGAATCTTAAGTAGACAAAAATTGTTATGCTGAGGGTAACAAAAATCAACCAATATCCAACCCAGCTGAAACTTCATTGACAGAATCACCATGATCCTCAAGCATTTGAGGAAAAATTTAAGTAATGAAGATCAATAATTGTCAAAACCCCTAGTGGAGCTTACATTAAATTAACTAATCTTAAGCAAAGATTTTCTGCCACAATTTCAGCTGTACAAATCAGAGATTTGCCTCAATCATTACTTCTCAACCTCAGTTTATTTCTCTGTTGCCAAATGTGAATATCATCCCAAGCTGTCGAAGTAGTTGGCACATACCTCTCCATCCCAAATCCAGGCTCAGGGGAAAATGTAATTACCTATGTTAGGCCTGCCTTCCTGACAGGGGGAAAAAGGTATCTGAGAATTCAGGTCTTGAACCTTAGCCCAGAACAGAATGCTCAAAGACAAGTATCCAAACAGTGCACACCATGAGTAGTTCCTCCTTTTTCTCCTCCTTGATTAAGTTTTGCCCAGGTGTTCAGAGACTACACCATTAGATGATAATCTCAGAATTCACATTGCAAGAGCAAATCAAGGTAATTCTGTTCCCTGAAGTGGTTCTTCAAAGACAAATCTTAGACAAACACCAAAAATCTATTTTCTTCTCTTGAAGCCATGAGGGTACAAGAAGATAAGGTATGTGAATCCTGTCAAAGCTGCTCTTGGCACCAAAACTGAATTCACTTCATCTGCAACCTCTTCATGGTTTAGCTTACTTCTTTGCATCAGATCAGGTTTAAATTGGAGCTTCTTGCAGACCAGCTTGTACAAGAAAAGTACCATAAGGAAAGCCAGCTTGCTATCTTAGGGCAAACAGCAAATGTTAAATAGCACTGGAAACAAATACATGGTGCTATGACATCTGCTTGGATTCAAGGTCATCACCTGACTGCTTTGTGTACCGCAGACCTCATGGAAACAGGATACAACAATTGCTGTAAAGCAGGGACTCCATATTGGGGTTGAAGAAGAGAAAGTAAGCAAACATCTTCTGGCATTTAATTGTTCTTTACGTGAAAAGGAAGAGGCCTGACATCTCACAGCTTGTGTGTGGGTACAGAACAGACTTGCAGAACGTTAGGCCCTCAGAAGGTGGAAGAATCTGGGCCCTACCAAAAAGAAGCTCTGTTTATTTTGTATTAGAGCTAATTAACTTAAGAGCATTTGCCTAGAGGAACAGCTTTCTCTCATCTTAAACAGTTCTGTCAGGGGGACCAGGCAGAAGTAACTAGTGAGCAGGGACATGACCTGAGGTATATCTTGACATGGTTGTGCCTCACCAGTGAAATAATTGTGCATAAAATTCACTGCATAAATGCCCATTTTATGTATATACAAAAAGGAAATATATCTCTTCTGACTATACTGGAAGTGGTCTTTTCCCAAACATGGCTCTCCAGCCAAGCTGAGTCTTTAGAAAAGAACATATTCAAAAAGAAAAAAAGGTAGAGAAAAAGTCAGTATTTTCTCTCTAACACCCCACAGTGATGGTGCACCCCAGAGTGGCCCAGTGTAAGGCAGGATACCAAGAACTCAGCTTTGGGAATCCCACTGCATCAGTCAGCACAAAATCACCAAATCCCTTGGCTAGTGATGAAGTATGGTACCTTAGGGAGAAAATACCAGCAAACCCACACATCCAACCTCATCCTTCTTAGATAACAACTGTGACCTTCTCACTGCTATTTTTCTGATTTAGAAGGTTGCAACAATGACTCTTAATACTGACATCAAAATAAATTTTCTTGAAAAGCTCTAAAGATTAGAAAGGAACAGATTCTCCATTCCATTTAGGGGAACTGGAGGATAAAAAAGGTATATCTTGTCTAGTGAGCATTTGGCAAGCCTATCTCTTCAGTTTCTTGGTTAGGATAATGGGCAACACAAGAAATAAAACCCTTGCCTCACTTCTTGATGGGTCCTGTGATAACAGCCTACTCTTAATTCTCAAATGGTGACAAAAGCTCTGAGATAGTGAGGTGCCATTCCCAACTCAGATACCTCCCTAACTTCCAAGGAGTTTAACTTAAAAATGAAAAAAATGACTGCAGCTGTGGAAACCTGAGTGCCAACGCTTCTAACTTTGCAGTATGACATTTTTTTCTCAAAATAAAACTAATTGTAGACAACTGACAAATCTTAATAGAAGCCAAGTTCATCCCAGTCATAGGAAATTGCATTGAAATTTTCCATAAATGGCTCATCTTGTCCAGCCCAGTTTCTTTCACAGTTGGCTTGTGTGTCCTTGTAACGTGGTTCTGCACAGGGCATGTTCATGCTGCTGCTGAGGTGCACATGAAAGAGCAAATTTTTGCTTTAAATGGTGACAGAAAAGGACTAAAACAATGGTTTTGGTGTTTTTCTAACTGTGTGCTTGTTTTGTTTCACAGCACTGTACTTCATGTTATTCTGATACAGCAGCTTTTGCTGTAAAGTGCCAGTAGATTTTAATAGCAATTAAGTACCAATAGTTACATGTACATATCATTACAATCAGCATGAGCTGTTGCTTTGCCCACCCACTGCACATTACCAGCTGGCTCAGACATGTACAAAAGATATTTACTGTTTCATTGGAAGAAAGTATGTACTTATGTAATTTTTTTAAAAAATCAACCCATTTATGTTTCAATAACTTAAAGAAAAAGTAATCAGAAAAAAGAACTATGCATGCCTTGAGGAAAAAACAAACAAACAAAAAGGCCAAGAGGTGCCACAGGAAAAAAAAATATTTAAGCAAAGTTTAACAAGAAAAGACTCATGAAAATGACACAGCATCTTCAGTAAAACACCAGTAAAACTCCAGGTAGAGATCTCCTAACCATTTCCCAAATTCTTGTATTTTCTTATCAGCGTTATCAAACACATCTCTACAACTAATTAGAATGTTCAGAGCCACAACAGCAGCAAGCTGTGTTGGATCAACCGCAACCCGCAGTGCTCCCTGTCGGTTCCTTTGGAGGGACAAAAATCCCTAAAACTCTGGAAGTGCATCGCCCTCTAGTGACTGTCACCTGCCCCACGCCTGGCTCGATCCCGGGTGGGCGCTGCCGCGGGGGCAGAGCCTCAGGGCCAGGAAAGCCGGCTGAAAACACAAACGTGAAGCACAGAGAGCCAGTCATCGCACACCAGCTTCAGCAAGAGACCAGAGACAACCGAGAGCTGCGAAAGGGTGAAAAAATTCAGCTCATCCGTCTACCTATCCAAAGTTTTTTGTATAATGTGTGCTGAAAAACTAAGTTGGAATTCAGTGCATTTACTCTGCTTAGGCTCTTTCAACTTTTCCTGAAAAATTAGGTTTAAGGAATCCTGGGAAATAAAGTTCTCATTAATCAGGCCATCTGACTTCCTTGAAGTCCAAGATTTTTAGTTTCAATTCAAATGTTCACTGCGTTCAATCAAATCACTTAGGAAAATATGAACATTATGCTTAAAATTTAAATCATAAAACTTATATTTATTTGTTCCTCCAGAAAAGGTTTTCATATACATCAATATGTCTTAATTTCTGCATTTTTGACAGAGAAACTTTCCCCATGGAAATACACTAACTCATGTATTATGCATTCCCAGATTGATACACTGAAAGTAAAAACAAAACATAACAAAAATGACCCCACAATTAAAAAAAAAAAAAATCACTCCAATTTAGCATGGAAAAAATTAGGCATAAAAGATCAACACTAGACTGAAAAAATTTGAAAACCAGACTGGTCTTAGGATGTTCTTGTAGCACAGTTTGTCAGGTACCCTTAGTAAATCTCATGGTATCAAGGTACAAGACACGCCTTCAATTAATTAATAAAATCAGGCTTCTTCCAAAAGTAATTTCTTTTAATCTCAAATACTTGAATACACTGCAGTCTGAAGAGGTAAGTGAAAAGCTTCTCATAAGGTTAGTGCTTCCCTGACTGTATTTCTGACTGCCTCTCCTGCAGACATCCAGAGTTACAGCAGTCACCAGTTCCTCTGCTCATTTGTGCTGTCCAATCATTATACCCTTAATGTAGAGCCAAATAAGGCCCTGTAACATATACCAGCAAGGAATAAGATTATTCTGATAAGTTGAATACCTATGGTACTCCTAGAGGGAAAGATATTCCCCTAAAAGTGTGAGTAAAATAGGACAAAAAGAGTTTTCAAATGAGTTTTCCAGAGCTGGATAGAGGATCTAAGTCTGCTGGCTTGCTCATGGGGCTGCACTGCTTTGAAGAGAACTTTGGTGAGATTGCACAATAGTTAGCAGTATTAAGAGATGCATATCTACACGAACACAGAGAACATTTAAACATTTGAGATGTAGCAATCGAAATAAGTTGATTATTATAGAAATGCCATAAACAGCTCCATGGTTAAACACTGTTATTCAAATCCTGTGAGCCTTTACATTGCATTTTGAAGCTACCATTAGCTTCTGTGGCCAAAAGCTTTAGAAACAAAAATTATTTCTCTTCCTCAGATATTAGCTAGAATACTATCTATTTTATGTAAGTTTTGCTGAAAAAGAGATATTCATACATTACCATAAATCAACGAACTTGTGAATTTAGCAGCATTTTAGTACTTGATTTGTAGTTTGGACTGCTCTTCTTTTGTGTTCCCAGCAGCACATCATTTGTGTCAATGCCCCAGGAGGATTTCGAATCTTACCAGCTTTAGCCTGCTGCTTTGACTTTCTGACCTTCAGTTTTTAAATGCAAAGTCACTGGCAAGATATCTCAACTACGCTCACTCCAAAGCTTGTGGGGATTACCTTCAGTCAATGCTGTAGACCTCTGCAGGAGTGATCAAAGTTTAATCTGTTTCTAATTAAAATCTGATCTGCTTGACCCTATGCTCTAAAAATATCAAGCTGTTTATATAAACAGGTTTTTCTCTCTTTTTTTTTTTTTTTTTTTTTAATCCCCAGGATTTCATAACACAGCCAATAAAAGAACACAAGGCACTGGCAACAGTTGTTTTTAAATGGATACAGGAGGTTATACTTCAGAATAATCATCAAAAGAAATTTCAAGAACAATTAGAAGTGAAAAGAATGAAGAGGCAAATAAATAAGTGAACTCAGATAACCGAGGCCATTTTTTCAATATAGAGAGCAAAGGCAATTAAAAAACAGCAATAGAGACACTATAAACAATCACTGCCTGTATGATGTACCTAATCTAAGAGATTTTAGGGTTGGATTAAGCAAAAATGAAGAGACAAAAAGAAGTCTATGTGCTACCCGCAAGGGAGACCATGCAAGTAAATGACACTGTTGTTAGGTTTTATTATGCAGCATTTTATAGCTAGCATTAGGAAACAGCCATCTGAAATTCTGGCCTACAAAGTACTTGAGAACAAAGATTCTCACTTTCTCTTAGCTGATTTCTCTGAAATACCCTTCTCTTTTTTTTTTTTTTTTCCCTTCTTCTT
>VYXD01013154.1:534290-554717 GCA_013397195.1 Hylia prasina | reverse complement strand
CCCAAGTAGACTTTTTTGCCTTTTTGCTATTCTAAAAAAAAAATAGAGTCTTCTAGATTATTTTATATATTAAAAAAAAAAAAATTAAAAAATGAAAGAAGAGAACATCTTATTTTTTAAGTAACATTCTTTTTTACATAAAAGATTGAGAATGTCTTATGTCTTTTAAATCACTGTGATACAGAACTAAAAAAGAAGTTTGTCTACAATATCCCATATTGAAAACCTTTCTCAAAGGCAACTCATCATTTTCCAGATAATTTGTGGAACTTTCACTGTGTGCTGTGATATATAAATTCAGAAACCCATATATTGACATTATAAGGTCTCATTATCAAGTGCTGAGTTCCCTATATGACTGTATTTTCCATTTTAATCTACTTACAGTTGCATGGTCTTTTCCCAGACTGCATTCAGTATCAGAAGCTCTATGATAACAAAGTTCCTCTTGACCCACATTCAGCACAGCAGACGACGGACAGGTTTGGGAGACTTGTCATAGCAAGAATTAGGGTTTTCATCTGAAAGCTCCTCATAACTAGAGGCAACAGGGTTCCAGACTGTAAGCATTTTTATATCTTTTTGGAAGAAATTGGATGAAGTAAAGCCACTAATTTAATAATATGTGCACAATACACATCTGAAAACACGGAGCAGCACTCCTCTTTGGGCACACAAGTGATATAAGGACATGACTTAAATGTAGCAATTCCAGTTTAGGTTTGAAGGTGGAGCTTACATTAAATTAACAAAACATAACTTGCTTTGTCAGAGGCAATGGCACCATTTGCCTGGAGAAACTGGAAAAGATTTCATGTATTATTTCCTTTACCTACCTCTTTGTTTTACTACCAGTGCAAATTCTTTCTACTAGAATTTGTAAATATAATTATGGACACCCTGAATTACTGGTGAAATTTTCTCGTCTCTGTTGTAGCATTTTCTTTTCTTAACTTGGCCACATCTGTGTTCTTTCAGCTTATGCTGCTGTGGAACACTGTATTTGAGGCTGTGACTTATTATGACAAAGAAAACTTGATTTTAAATGCATGAGTTATTGACTCATTTGTTAAACAATCTACCAGCAAACAAACTTGCTTCAGTGCTTCATAATTCATATTGACTGCTGTTTGCTGCTCAGAAAGAGCTTAGGATCTTGGTTATCCCAGCCAGAGCCAATTGTCTTAATTAATAGCATTAACTTGAGGGGTATGTTTAAACAAAGATTGATTGCTGCCTGCTCCAGCCATATGAGAATGCCCACAGATTTGAAGCAATATCATTTTAAGTGCCAAAAATTCCATTCTTCATGTTGTGGATGTCACTCAGTAAACCACATACTATTGTGCAGCTTTCCCATTTTGCAAGGAACACAAAACCTTGCTGTTTGGGGAGGGAACATGACCTTAAAAAGTATTTTCCCCATCACCATATGCTAAGTTGTTAATATATTGTAAATAAAAAGTCATATATAAGGTATTTTTATTTATGTGTTAAAGCTGGTGCTTTCTAATATATATATACTGTGTTGCTAGAAGAGATTGTTCAGGTAAGGGCTGGTGTATGTTTGCATACAGACCCTAAAAATTCCTGAAATCTTGCTGCCCAGAGGAATGTGAGGTTCATAAGATTTACATTAGCACTGCAAAGTAGGTGAAGTTGTAAAGAAGTGATGGTGAATTGCCTGACAATAATGGGGTTTGCCTCTTTTCAGAACATGCACTCGTTTTCTGTTTTAATCCATTTTCTTGCAAGCATACAATAAGGTAAGAATTGAATGTCAGTGCAGTTGTCTCACAGAAGGAAAGTCGGTATGAATAATGAATGCTAACTTGAAAGCAGATACTGCTAGTGATCATCCCAATTATATACGTGTTACATTCTAAAATGATCCAGCAATTCTCAAATATTCACATTTAAAGGAAGGAGAAACTATATTGCAGAAAATATGGAGAATGGTTTATTGGTCATAAATCATGAATGGTCTGGAAGGGATCTTAAAGATCATCTCATTGCAACCCCCTGCCCCTGGACAGGGACACCTTCCACTAGACCAGGTTGCTCAGAGCTCTATCCAACCTGGCTTTGAACATTTCCAGGGGTGGGGCATCCAAAACTCTGGGAAAAACCTGTTCCAGCGCCTCACCTTCACAATGAAGAATTTCTTCCATATAACTTATCTAAAGCTAGTTTCAGTTTGAATCCATTCCCCTTTGTCCTGTCCCTACATGCCCTTGTAAAGCCTTGTAAAACCTTTCTGGCTTTTCTGTAGGCTCCCTTCAGGTACCGGAAGGCTGCAATAGGTCATATCGAAGCTTTCTCATGAAACCTCAGATAAATGGTCTTAACTGTATCTTTAGCCAGTTGAGTCTTTTCAGTGACAGAATTTCATGTTGTAACCAGAGAAGATATCAAATGAAATTGGTAAAGTGCAGCCTGGGTTTAAGCAGGAGAAATTCCAGTGATTATAGCTGGTTGTATACTTTGCCAATGCCATGGCTTGCTGTCTATTTACAGTCTTCTTCTAAACACTATTTCCAAGTCATTTCCGTTAGAGAGCTGTGCAGATCAGGATCATATGTTTGCTGGGCTGTGTTTTGTTAAAATAAACTTCTGCATTTTCATCCTACATTTGTGCCCAGGTGTTATAGAAAAATGTGCACCAGTAATATTGACTTCATAATTTTTAGTGTCTGGTATGCTGGTATTTCCCTGGTTTTATCCCTAGAGAAAATACATTCTCTGCATTTGAAAGCAAAGGTTTTGATGGGGAAATAGAAAAACAAGTCACTTGGAAAACTTCTGAAATATCATGAACTGTCTGATAGGAACAAGTTTGAGAGACAAAAATGCTACAAAAGCGGTTTTTCCTAGAACAGCTGCATATACATAAAGATGTTTTGAACTCCCACAAAAGAGATGGAATTATGAATTTTGGTTTGGGGAGATTTTTACCTACCTCTAGACAAGGACCTGGCTTTTGAGATACACACTCATGGCATGACCAGACTGTGAATAAACATTTGAGAGTTCCAGGTACTTGGTACTTGCTGTGGATTGTGCTAGTATAGATATTGTGAAGGGCCCAAAACTCTTGCTGTTAAGTAACTGAGATCACACAAATGGTTGTGTTAGATAAATGATATTGGGGCAGGGGGTGGGTTAGCAATGAGAGATGGGATCAATCAAATATGTCTGTGAAGTCTTTCTCCAAGATGTTTGTTCATGAAGAATTAGGCAGAGTGCACTGATGCTTTGCTTACAAGGTCACAAGTTATGTCTTACTGCTCTGGTGGAAGAGCACTCCTGAACATGGGGAAAAGCTTTCACTTCCTCTGAGCCAAACTATTTTTCCCTAAAAGCAGTGTTTGCACAACAATCCCCATCTTTGTAGAATTATTACAGTTGAAAATGTAGATACAATTTCAGAAATGCCTACTTCCCTCTTTGGTCCATGCTCCATCCCTTGTACTTCTCCCATATGGTTTATTAGTCCAAATATCCAGTCACTACAGGTAACGATAAGAGCAGTGACCTGCAGCATAAAAACTAGTGTCTATTAAAAAGAGGGAAAACTTTAACAGGAAGAGTTGCCCACTTGGAACAGCTTAACATTGTATAAGACACTATAGTAAGTCCCATGCCAGCAGGTTTGGCATTGTTTTTGGAACATGAGGAACAGCTGGCACCTCAGTATAAAACAGGCCATAGCAGCACCTGTTGCCCAAAGGAAATACTTCACTGTATATTTTAAAGAAGAAAAATTGGGTGAAATATCCTGGGAAAAACCTCAACAATATCTCTTTTATTCAGACCTCCATCTTGGGAGTTTATTGTTAAAGAATTTCAAAGTAGATGTAACTACTCTCTCCCATTGCTATCTGGGTGCCACCAAAGTTGCTTCTGGGCTAAGTTTTGGCCAGTGGTGGGTCAGTCTTGGAGCCAGCTGGTTCTGGCTCTGTCCAACATGGGACAAGCTTTTGGTGTATTCTCACCTGCAGCTCCCCAGGCACCAAAACTTTGCTACAGAAAGACAATCCAGCCTCCTCTAGCATTTCACAGAATCAAAACATGGGTAAGATTGGAACTGACTACTGAAGATCAACTATGCAACATCCCTGCTCAAGTAGCGTTCCTTAGAACACATTATGCAGGATTGTGCAGTAGCACATTATTGTGTCCAAAGAGCTTTTGAACACCTCCAGAGATAGAGACTCCACAACCTTCCTTGGCAATCTGTTCCAGTGCTCAGTTACCTGTACAGTAAAGAAGTTCTTCCTCATATTCAGATGGAACATCCTGTCCATTTCTGCCCACTGGCTTTCATCCTACTGCTTGTCACCACCGAGCAGAGCCTGGCTCCATTCCTCCCTTCAGACACTTAGATACATTGATAAGGTCCTCCCTCAGTCTTCTCCATGCTAAACAGGCCCACGTTCCTTGGCCTTTAGCTATGAAAAGAGTAAAGGAGAAAGAAGAAGAGTGCAGTCAGCAAACAGTTTCTTTAGCCTGAAACATCTCTGACATTGGAGCTGTTATCTAACAAGCCCCTGAGCATTTCTACTGTTTTTCCTTGTTTTATGTGTTTAAAATTGTTTACTGTCCAACTTTGAAAAGAACTCCAAATGAAGTAGTTATAGGGGGGGGACCTTGGTACTGAAGGCCAGCTCTTGCTGGCAGAACTGCAGTCTCCTACTTTTCCAGAGGAACAGCTCTCTCTGACTTCCTTTCTTCATCAGTTGCTGTTTCTCATGCACTGCCACGTAGGCTCTGGATGTGTCTCCAGCTACACCTTGGCTTGGGAGATGTTGCAAATTTCTGAATAGATGCCATTACACCCTCCCATTGCTTGGGAGTACAGACTATCAATCATAACTGCTGTTTACAGAATTTCCACTGAAATAGACATGCATTGGTATTTTCAGGAATGATGTGGTGCATGCCTGTCTTGCATTGTCTTCTGCAGTGGGCAGTCAACCACAACTGGAAGGAATTCTAAGATATATGAGAGTGATGGATATGGACTTCCATATCTTCTTCCTGAGCTCAGTTAATAAAACTTATGTTAAATCATAGAGCCTTTACACTGAAATAGATATAATGCATTTCTATGCTCTCTTTATTCCCATACACCCAGCTGGTTACACTGAATTGGTAGAGAAGAAAAACAAGGAATTCTGCTAGGGTTCTTCTTCTGCAGCATCTGCAAGATTAGCAGAGACATATCCTGAGAATGGCTGTTGGAGTATTTTAAAAGGCTGGGTGATCTGATTTGTTTTTATGATCATCACTACTCTGTGACTAAGATGTTTTGCTTGTTTTGATAAAGCAAAGTTATTGATTTAAAACTCAAAAATGTCATATTTGTGTATCTCTGACACAGCAGTTAGGAAATGAAACTTCTTGCATTCACTCCTTATGTTGGGCAGACAATTTCTTTTCAAGATATGCCTCTGAGGAAATTGTAATTCAGTCATGTTTGATAGGAAAACTTCTTTTGGCAGAGTTTTGATTTACTTTGCAGTTTAAATCCCACTTTGAGAATGTCAAGCTGTCATCTGAAAACCAGTACTAACATCACCTATTATTTATTTTTCCTAGTATCATAAATATTAATAGATTTTTTCAATAGAACATTGTTTTCCATTAATGAATTTCAAGGGTTTTAAAAATGAATAAAAATGCTCTCTTTCTGACAGTTAAAGGTTTTTAAGCACAAAGGTTAATTTAATTGCTTATTTTCAGGGTTTATTTCTATACATGTCTTGAGTAACTCCTTGAATACATGGAGTTGACTAATATCCATACTGGTAGTAGTTAAATCATTTAATCTAGAGTTGTCTAGTGAGATGGAGAAGTCTGGATTACCATAGATCACTACTAGATTCTGACTACCTCATCAACAAGAAATTATTTACCCATTTTGAATAACATTGGATTTGAAACCAAAAGATAAACAAGATTTCTCTGCAACGGAGACTGAAAACAGAATTCTGAAACCACTGGGTGTCACTGCTTGACTGCCTTTTGGTGTTATAAATATTTACAGAGCTCTGAGAGAACTAAAAATAATCTGCAACAGCTCTGAGTAGTTGTGGTATTTTCACTGGGAAAATGGTTAATTGCTGTTCAAGAAACACTATTTGATATTAGAGTCACAAGTTCCAAGAAAACCTTTCTACTTTGCTTGCAAAATGATATCTTCAAAATATCTAATTTGTTTAGACTGGTTTATTTTTCTGGCAGCTTATAAAATATAAAATGTTATTTTGCAGCAAGTCATCAGGACAGTTTTTGAATACAATAAGGGAAGAAAAAAGATGTTTATATTAACTGAAATAATTTGCTCTTTCTTGACGTTTGTAACCCTCTTCAGATTATCAGCTTACTAGGGCAGAAATATTTTGAAAAAAGGATAGAAGTTCTGAACAAAACGAAATTAAAATGTAAAAGCCCTAAAGATATGTGGTATATTGTTGTTTCTATTTATAGACTCTGATTTTTCAAAGGCATAATTTGAACACTTGCCAGAGAATGGGGGCTGATTCTGCAACCTGAAAGCAAAATCTGCAATTACAGTGGTAGTTTTAACCGAGCCAGACTGTATAGTTTCCACCCACTCAATGAACTTCTTGCACATAATATACATGACAGAAAAGACATAATAAGAAAAATGTTAATTGTCAATTTAAAGTGCTGTGTATCAATGCATTACAACAGCACTGCTTCATGATCTTAGGGTATTTAAAGTCCCTGATGATGCCATAGGTATAATTAAGGAAAGAGCAGTAACACTCCCCCTGCCCCCTTCTTTTGAATGTTTTTTTGTGCATTTCAGAATTTAAAATTTAATTGGAATGAAATCAATTTTATAACCTTGAAATCCTACTCAAAAGAAAGGAATCTCTTCTCATGTTGATAGTCTTTCTAGAATTCCAGTTGATACACAAACAACAGCCTGTGTCTCATTACTGAAGGATTTGGAGCCAGCAGTACTGTGACCAGATCCTGTTCCTTCCTTGACAGTCTGCATCAGTGGCAAAGAAGCCCATTCAGTTACTGGAACACCACAGTGTTGCTCATTTTTAAAACTGGGCATTGAGTTTTCTGCCCTCTTTGTGTCCTGTTTTATGTTGCATAACGTCCTGATTCAGAGCTAAAGACAGCATAATACTCCATATTCTAACAGTAGGACCAATTGCTCCAGAAAGGTCAGCTGTGGTTTCTCTGAGCCCCCTTAATTTAATTCCATTTTCCTCTTGTACACATATTTCAGCATTCAGCACGGCTGCTTTGCTGAGGAAGTTGTAGCCCTTAGCTAACTCACAAAGCCCCAGGAACCCCCATAGCTGTGAGTGCTTAAATCAACACCCATATAAAGCTAAGGGAGTATTTCTGTACATCTCAGAGAGGGTGCAGATCTCTTTTCCAGAAGGTTTCTCTACCAGTTCATTCAAAGACTTTTAAACAGAAGAGGAATAAGCTTCTACTTGGACAGCAAGTAATTGACAAGGAAAAGCTGTTGTGCCTCTTCTGTTAGATTCTGCCCTAAACAGGCAGACCCACAGATATTTGCACCTGAATGACTGGAAAGGGAGTAGCAGGAAAATTAGTGTAAAATATAACAAGACTCAAATATTATTTGGAATATAAATTGCTTTTATAAGTTGAACTTGAAACCTAAATATAATCAAAGTCACCTGTGCAGAACCTAACCTAAATATTCTCCAAAGAGCATCTGAATCTGGGAATCAGATAAAAATCAAGAGTTCAGCTGAATCTGGATTGGTGTTACTGTGGGTGCGTACCTTGCTGTGGAAGAGAGAAACTATTTAACAAGAGGCAACACAGACTGGTACGATGTAGTAGTTGTCTGGACAACAAATAGGGAGTAGGCCTCTGAACTCCAGCACACAGACTAGGGAGCAAATAAAGGGATGAGGTTAGCAGAAAGCTAAAAATGATCAATTAATTTTTTAGAAAATCAGAGAATCTGCTGACATGATAGAAATCTCTAAAATAAGCAAAAGGGAAAGTGCCACGATTACTATGATGAAGTAAGAGAGAACCCCCTAGAAAGGAAATTCCCCACAATAATTATAGACTGAGATATGTATTCAGCAGGAAAACATTTGAATGTATTGGGGACTGAAAATCTTAATCCTTCAAATAGGCTTCCCTTTATTGATCCTTGCAAATACAATAGATATGGATACGGTTATATCACAAATAAATTAGAAGAATGTCTCTTTAAGAGCAACAGATCCATCATCGTAAATCTGCAGGTATAGTGCAAACATACGTGAAATGACTCTTGCAAGTGTTAGAGCACCAATAAATACAACACAAGTGAAGAGAGGATACATTCTTTGAATATTTAATGGATGACTGCTTCACTTTGGTTCTAAAAATATGTATTTCAAAATGTCTTCAGTATAGAGCTTTTAATGGATATTTCCTTCTAAGGGCTTATCAAAACCAGGGAAACTCACCCTCCATTTTCATGGGAAGTTTAAAATTTTCATCAATTTTACTTTGTAAATACAAAGTATTCAAGTCAAGAACACAGAGATTTCTTGAAAAACATTTACTGAAAACCAAGTCACCTTAAATGTTTCCTGTTCAGGCTTTTTGAAACTAGCATGTATTTAAGGAACTCTATTGGAAACAACAGATACCAAACAAAGAGCCAGAGGACACTGCATGAAGGAGAACAGAAGTTACAGCAAACACTTACAATCTTGGTGGAAAAACCTGCCAGTCAAAGGATTCAATACAATCTCAGTAATATTTAAAGATTAATTATTACAACCTGTATGTTTATCGAGTTACACTACATATGGTCTTGCTCCTCTGTATTGTTAAATTTGTAAAAAGAACCCCTTGAGCTACCATTTTTATGTTCCCCTTGGGGAGTTTGCTTGTTTCACTAGCTAAGTTTTTCCACATGCGTCTGATATTTGACCACTTGAATTTCATAGTATGGATCAATTTACCAACTCATACAATATTCTCATGTATGCTTGCTTATTTTTTTCCTTAAACCCTTCCTTGAACTGTGGACTCTAAAACCAGAGACAAGATTTCTGCCATGGCCACAGTGAAATCTTTTATAGTTGCTAGTGTAACCTTTTCCTCTCCCGTTCTGTGCTCCTGTGATCTTTCAGGGAATACATTCACTTCCCTATTACGACATTCACTCTCAATGAATACTTAAAGGCTTGGTTGTATCAGACTTGAAAAGTCCCCAGGCGTTTCAATGTTGAGAAAATTACTTTTGTCAGAGGAAAAATACTTTGGCATTAACCCATAAAATACTTGATTAGCTTTTAAAGTAATTTAAAAAAAGAGTGGCGACTGATTAAAATACAAATAATCTCACATGTTTACAGAACTTCTGTAATTGCTTGAAATATTCAAACAGTATGACACCCCTTAACAATAAAACAATTATTTGCAGAACTACAGGTTAACAAAAAAAGACTTATTCAAAGAACCATTTAACTTTGTTTTTTCTTTTTAACCAATGACTAAAGGGAAAAAAAAGGAAGTTTAAGACTAGCTAATTCAAAATAGAAATGAAGCACACATAAATAGCAAAAAAGTACGGCCACTGGAGCAAAATGCTGAAAGAATTCAAGACTAGAAGATATGCTGTAGCCCAACACAAAGCACACTGCTCTCTAGTCAGTCCTTGCTGATTCTTCAACGAGAGCATTACCTCACTCCAGGTAAAGATGACTCAACGTCAATGGGAACATAATGAAATGGGAATTACTACTGTTAATGCTACCAACATCTATTTTTTCCAGCTGTGTTTTGACAAAGAATGTATTTTGTAAAGCATATTTTGAATTATACCGTTCCTTAAAAAACTCTTTTCCTCATATTTTGAAAGAGACAAAGAAATGTTTCCCTTTTTTATTTTGTTAAGGCATGATAAGACCCTCTCTTGTCTATCTAACTTTCCCTACTTGAAACAGGCTGAAAAAATTTGAAGTCTTCCTATTTGTAGGGGTTAGTGTCAGCACAGCTGCGGTGGTGCCTGAAACCAGCAGGAGCCATCAGTAAAACACAGGATTCAGTGTTTGTCTCAACACCCCTTCATTTTCTATGCTGAGTTGGAGACTCTTTCAGGCAGGCATATTCTTACTCTGTTATTAAATTCAGAAAAATGAGCCCGTGATACATCATTTGGTACAACAACATATATAAAATTTTGGTGCTGCAGTATATGTCCCTTTACCTAATCTGTCCCTTCAGCTGGGGTCTGCTTTTAAAATCACTTAAATCAATACCATCTTATCGCATACATTTTTTTTTTTACTCTATAAAATTGTTTTTGTTCTAAATATAAATTTACAAATGTTATTTCTTCCTTCCTCTCAATTCTGTGTGGCTCCTATAAATAAAACAGAATGGTTTTTTACTTTTCCATAGACTTGCAATTTTGAAGTTTGCTTTATATTAAACAACTTCACTTGGACCTTCCCAAAAGCATTGTCTTTGGAATTTGTGCTAAGTGATGTTTATGAAGAAGTTGTAGCTTTTTCCCAGTTTTTCACCAAAATAACAAACTAAGGTCAGTGTGCTTTGGATCACATTTTGATACTATACCAGCAATTTGAAGAGTGGTAGGTCTGGTGTGGTACAACAGCTGCTATGAATTTAGATATGGTTAGATGAAGATGATGGTTCTCAGCTTCTAGGCCAAAACTTTATTTATTTATTTTTCATAGCCTGCACATATGCAGAGGCAATTCTGTTTCAGGCAACATACATGTACATACAACACCCATTTCTAAGCCTTCTTCAGTAGTAAGTTCATCTCTGGCCATGGAGGAGGCAGCCAGATATAGCCACACAGTGAGGAGGAGGTGTTAGCTCTTCCTCTTGCTTTTTTTTAGTCATACCACTACCATTCTGTGTCCTTCATTACAGGCTTTGCCACACAGGTCCACATCCTGTCCCACGTGTTGATGGAAGCTGAGGTGCTCAGTAAAGAACATTTTCCTTGAAAATCAATTTCAAAGTCAGCATGTGACCCCACATTTAAATGAGGGGAAGAAACAGGATTTGAAAATGCATGCTCAGCTAATCATAGTGGTGGTAAGTAAAACGAATTGAATTGTTTTGGAAGAAAGATATATGAGGGGAATTTCAGCTGCAGCCTTAATTGGATAAGGGAAATAATTATGGGATGCCAGTGTCAACAGAGCAAGTACGATTGTTTACAAAGTAGCAAACACGAACAGTAGGTGTCTTCCTTCTTCTAGCATGAAAAGCACCATCCCTGAGTGAATTTAAAATTGGTTGGGCTGTCAGCTCAGATTCCTAAATCTTTATTAGCCCATTTCCCCTTTTAAGTTCCATTTCTTTAAGGCATTTAAATACGTGCCTACTTTTAAGCATAGAAGGGCTGCTGGTGAAGGCTATCTGAATTCCAAATTAGCCATATATGTTTTAGTACTCTGCCAAACAGGAGCTTTGAATAACAGGATCAAAAAATTGAATATTTTATTCCCTTCACATTGATTAACCTTAGATGACTGTATGTCTCAAAGCTGCAGCAGTGGCCAGTCCATTTGTCACACCAACTATTGACTATCTTGTGTTCTTAAGGGATGGCAGCTTGCAATAATATGACATCAGGAAGATTGATTTATTTTATTGTTTTTCTGATTTGTGGAAGCCTCAGTCTCTTACATTTAGGGCAGGATTTGATAAAAGCTCTACTGTAGTGGTTCCTAGTATTTATGGTGCAATATATCCAGAAGGGTTACAGTTGCCATCAGGTTACCTAATGCATTTTTCCTTTTGACTTTGAAATATATTATCCTGCTTGATATGGGTGGAAAGACCTGACTTGGTGAAGGCCAAGGTATGATGTCCTAGCTAATGGCACATTGCTACTTAATTACAACACTCACTAAGGAAAATGAAGTGCTCACTAAAGGGGAATGCTTGAAGTACCAGCACTTGGAAGTCCTTCAGTGTTTTCCTTGAGATGGTTATTTCTGCAGATATGGGATAAGGATGAGTGAACTTTCTCCCACAGCCTCTCTATCATCCTTTTGCCCATATGTAGCCATGGCACCTTTGCAAAAAGAAGGTCCTTAATCCTTGCCCTTTTATTGAGGCTGCAACCAAGTGAAGTAGTGGTGTTTGGTGTTTGTGTGGTGGTTTTTTTTTTTTTTTTTTTTTTTTTTTTTTTTTTTTTTTTTTTTTTTAATTTTTTTTTTTTTTTTTTTTTTCCCTTGTGAAAGCCATCTACAAAGCTGGAGATTGAAACCATCAACTCTTCATACATAACAGAGGATACTACAAAGGGCTTGTTAGCAGGAAGGTTTCCAAAGATTGATAGTCAACACATTTTTTTTAACTCCCTATATAACAAGCAGCTTTAAAGTAATTTGCCCTTTCCCACATTCTGTTTCAGCCTTTGACCAGCTGAAGTAGCACTACAACAAACAGCATTCTTCCTGTGCCTGGGGACAGCAGGGATTCCCAGACCCAAAGGAGAAGTCTTTAAATGCTTTGCAAAAAATCTCTTCCTAATGGCATGTACACCTCTGAAAAGCATTGACCTATGCCTGTGGTCCAGTCTGTACTCTCTCATTAACATTGCCATGATTATTTTCACAGTGGATACAAATTTTCAGTGGTGGTTGCTTTTAAATTTAATAATATAGAAATTACATGAGATTAAGGGATGTGAAATGCAATAAAACCTGCTTGGTTTTCTCATTCAGTAAAGAAAAAAACCTGGGAAACTTGGGAAGTTCTGTGTCCTGGATGTCACAGAGAGATTAATGGCACCACTGAATCTACAACTATGTGGAGTCACTCTACTCATGACAAAAATCCTGTGGTTTCTGGGAGCAGCTTTGGTGATCTGCACAGTGGTCACACCTGCTGGTACAAGGGACTTGAGCTTAGCCTCCACAGAAAATTATTTATTGGTTGTCAATGGGCTCTATTTCCAGTTTGCAACGGTTGGACAGGAATTTAACTTTTGACCTTCATGGAGAAGGTGAAAAAGGAAGGTGGCTGTAATTAACATAGCAAAAGCAGAGTGCACAGCAAGTGACACCAATCAATAGCATACTTTTCTTTATGTTCTGTTGCAAATACGACCTATGTACCTTTTCCCCAAGAGATATCAAACATGTTAAAGCAATATTGGATTACTACATAATGCATTTCTGAAAAGTACCAGATAAGTTTTATGGACTTCTACCTACCATACTAACACAATTGCAAAAGTCAGGTTTCCATCCTTTAGTCTGTAATAAAGTTAACTAATATTTTGTTTATTTTATTAACCTAGATTTTTTTCCTACGTTTTGTTCAAGGATATTTTCTCCTCTTATGCATAATTGTCCTGAATTCCAAATAAATTTTAAAACTCATAGCAATAAAGATATAAGATCAGTCCTTATGTTTTATTTTAATGAGCATTCAGATGATACTCCCTCTGTCTAGTGCAGAAAGCAGAACCTCTCCAGACTTTGCCTCTGAAAAGTGTTGGTTTGAATTTGAATCCTATATACTACCTGCTGTGCTTAGTGCATCTACAAAGTTAATGACTGCTATTTTTGCCCAATTGCTTTCTGCTTGTGTATTATGTGGAAAGAGTTGCAAAATTATTTTAAATATTTAAAGGAGTTGGAAGACAGCATATTATTTAATAAAATTGCTATGCCTACTAGAATATCTGCATTTTCATTACATCTGCAGTCTTGTTGCACCTTGTTCTTAAATAAAACAAGATATTAACAAAGTTTTACTTGCAAGTAAAAATTGGTAAGTTTTGGACAACCCTTTCCCATGGTAAGGTTAAAGTAAATCTCCTAGATAAAAAGAACACTGAGTAGTGTGGAGGACAGTAGAAAAAGAGTATATAACAATGAGAAGAAAACATTAAAAATAATGTATCAGACAAAAGGAAATGAGAGGGAATAGGAAATAAGATTTATAAGTTGGAGAGTGGTTGTCATAGACTCATAGAATGATTTGGGTTGGAAGAGAACTTAGAGTTCATCTTCTTCAAACCGTCAAGGGTAGGGACACCGTCCACTAGACCAGGGCCTCCTCCAAACTAGCCTTGAACACTCCCAGAGATGGGGCATCCACAACTTCCCTGGACAACCTGTTCCAGTGTCTCATCACCTTCACAGTAAAGAATTTCTTTCTAATACTTGATCTGAACCCATCCTCTTCCACTTAAAAGCCATTCTTCCTTGTCCTGACCTTCCTACAGATCCTTGCAGTTCTCTCCAACTCTCATGTAGGCCCCCTTTAGTTACTGGAAGGCTGCAGTAAGGACTCCCCAGAACCTGACCTTCTCCAGGCAGAACAGCCCCAACTCTCTCAGCCTGTCCTTATTGGAACTTAGTGAAACCACCCTTGGCTGTCACAAATATCCTTGTTTTCCATACCCCTGAAAGTAGTTTTCAGCAGCATCTGCTTCATGACCTGGATGGACCCTGAAGTGAGATGGACCAGCCTATAGTTTCCTGGTTCTTTCTATTTTTTTCCTTTTTAAAAAATAGAGGTTGTGTTTCCCCTTTTCCAATCATTGGGAACTTTACCAGATTGCCACGACTTCTCAAATGCAATGAGCAGCGGCTTAGCCACTTCATCCATCATTTCTGTCAGGACTCATGGATCCATCTCATCAGATCCCATGGACCTCTGCACCTTCAGGTACCCTGAATAGACTTGGAACTGATCTTTTCTTACAGCAGGCAGTTCTTCATTCTATCAGTCCCTGCCTTTGCCTTCTGCATCTTCCATGGTGTGGCTGGGATGCTTCCTAGAGAAGACAGATTTGTGGGGCCCAAAAATGTCATTGAGTACCTCAGCCTTCTCTATTTATGGGTTACCAGGTGTCCTGCTCCCTTTCAGAGAGGACCCACGTTTTCCTTAACCTTCCTTTTATCAGCAATGTATGTATAGAATCTTTTCTTGTTGCCCTTGACATGCCTGGCTGTATTCAATTCTATATATACTTTAGTTTTCCTGACCTCATCACTGGCTTCTTGGACAATTTACCTGTATTCTTACCTGTCCTTACTTCTGCCCTCTGTAAGATCCTTTTGCGTGTTTGAGGATCTCCTTGTTCATTCACACAGGCCTTTTGGTATTTTTGCCTGACCTCTTCTTTATTGTCATTGCTTCTGAGCTTGGAGATGATCCTTGAATATTAACGTGTTTTCTTGGACCTCTCTTTCCTCCATAGGAATGGAGGCTATATTCCATGGTAGTCTACCAGGAAAATCTCTGAAGAGTCCACTCTTCTGAAGTCCAGGGAAGGGAGCTTGCTGAGTGACTTCCTTGCTGCTCTTAGGATCTTGAACTCCATCATGTCATTGTCACTGCAGTCCCGGGCTGCCCTTGAGCCTCACATTTGTCACCAGACCCTCCTTGTTGGTTAGAAGAAGGCCCAGCACAGCACCTCTTCTCATTGGCTCTTTTCACTTGCAGAAGAAAATTAACACCAGGAAATTCCAGAAACCTCCTGGACTGTTCTTTCAAGAGATGTTGAGATGGTTGAAATCTCCCATGAGGATCAGGACCTGTGAATGTGAAGCTTCTCCTAATTGTCTATATCTGTCATCTGCTTAGTTTTCCTGGGTGACCTGTAGCAGAGCCCCAGTATAATGTGACCTGTCCCTGACCCCTAAGTTCTCAGTCAGCTTCTCATCCATACCTATGCACTCCAACTGGTCATTGACATCCTCTCCTTGTCTGCCCAGCCTGTCCTTCCTAAAGAGCCTGCATCCTTCCATTCCAACACCTCAGTCATAGGAGCCCTCCCAACACATCTTCCCAATGTCAATGAGATCATAGTCCTGTGGGTGTGTGCATGTCTCTAAATTCCT
The DNA here is from genome assembly GCA_013397195.1 of Hylia prasina. Classification (NCBI taxonomy): domain Eukaryota; kingdom Metazoa; phylum Chordata; class Aves; order Passeriformes; family Sylviidae; genus Hylia; species Hylia prasina. The sequence goes on along the minus strand of VYXD01013154.1, from coordinate 538,830 downwards.
CATGTTTACTCTCCATTCTGCATGTGTTTGCAAAGAGGCATTTGAGTTTGGCCTCACAAAGGCTGACTTAGGCTGGAATTCCTGTGTTGCTCCTCAAGTGCTCTGCCTCTGACATGCAATCCCTCTCCATGCTCTGGGCATCTCTTTCTGACAATAGCATCAAACTGGTAAGAGTGGGATGGAATGAGGTTCCCCTCCTCCAGAAACTTTAAAGACCTTTTTAATTATGTACAGAAAGGATTACTTTGCACTGGAGAGAAGACGGAGATCAGAAAACAAAATAAAACTAAGATCAAAGAGAAAGATGCTGAGTCAACAGGAGAGTTGAAAATACTAGGCAGTGAAACAGAAGACTGATGATAGAAAAAGGAAACTTCAGCAAACAGCTAATAATGGAGAGTGAAAAACAAAGTTAGAAAGAAAATAACAAACCCAGAGAAAGTGTCAAGCAGGAGAGAGTAGATCTGAGGGAGAAAGAGTCTCTTCATTCCTAAGAAAAAGGACAGCTTTTGCTATGCTCTACTGGTGGTAGCAGTGAGGTTTCTTTCCTGCTGATAGGAAAGAAAAGTTGTTGTGGCTTAGGGAGGTTGGGCTGCTGGTGGGGAAGTGAGAGTGACTGCATGGTAGTTGCCAACTGGGTTAAACTACAACACAAGTACAAGGATCACTTTTTCCCTTTTTTTTTTTTTAATAAGATATATGCCTGGACGTCACGGAAAATAATTTCTACCAGGTGAAAACCTTTGTTTTAGTCTCTTTTCCATATTTCTAATCCCCTGTATTTTAGGTTAATATTCTCGTCCCAGATGTTACACGTCTATTTAATAATTCCCCTTAGATTAAGCAATTGTGATTGTTTTCTGCAGCAACCTGATTATGATCTAGCCCACACCAATAGCCATTCTAATTAAAAGTTTCACTAACTGACTTGATTTTGTAGAGAGAAGAGTCACACAACCTAGACTGCTGAACTAAGGATGCTGCCACTTTTCCTTATACTGAATGGGAGTCACTATCAGGCAGTTTAATTTCGATGGAGAGATCTCTGCACCCAGGAGAGCTCTTTTAAGTTCAGCTACTCTTGACAGTTTCCATTAGTGAGAACCTCACTCTGAACTCATGGCTTTTTAACCAAATCTAAGAAGATGCATACACTCTTTGGTTCTTTCTCTATTCTGCAGGTTACGTATTCATTAGGACCATTGATTTACTTATGTCCTTAAAAAGATTATATGCCACTGACATTCTTGTTCTCATCACATTGGGAAACAAACTTTACCCTCCAGACTACACTGGGAGGACATTGATCTGCAATATCGAGACCATTTTGAAGTTGGCCATTGTAGTGAAAATTTTGGTAGAGCAACTACAATTTCCATTCACTGTTCCCTGCCTGAACATCAGAATGTGTAATCTGAAGGACACAAATGAGTTACTGGCAGCCCCCTTACAATGAGCACATAGTTTTCCTGTGTCCAAGAAGCTTTTGTGCTGATCCACAGTGAAATGAGTCCCAGAATGGGCAACTGGACTCAGCTGTTTCCATTATTCTGCACCAGGCTTTAGAGTAAAGCAGGTGGAAGAAACAGCTGGAAACCTTCTGGAGTGTCTTTAATAAACATTTCCACCAGACTCAGCTGCACAGACCCTCTCTGGCTGCTAAATTCCTTTCACTTGAAATTTTTATAAAGGATTAGCAGCTGCCAAATAAGCATAAGACAACTGCAATAGAATCTTTCGTTTTTAGCAAGAAACTCTTAATCAGCCCATTCCTGAAACGAAGGCACACCACAATTCACTTCTAACACTAGAACAAGATGTGTGGATTATGTCCGAGATCTGCAATTACTTTCTGAGTGCTATTTAGCATTTGCAGAACATAAGTATGCTGAAACCTCTCCTTTCTAGGGATGGTTTGCATATTTCAGTCTCTGCTTTGTTAACAATCTGTTGGAATTTGCTAACACCTTGATTAAAGAGCTTCAAGATTCTGCTGCTGGTAGTCTGCAGTTTGCTTGAAATTTCACAGGTATGAAAGGCCAAGATGAAGCTGAACTATGTCTCTCCATAAGACTTTAAATTGAGTCCCAGTAAAATTCTTCACTAACTACAGAATTATATGAAGGATTCATTAAATGTGTTTTGTACCTACTGTAAGTTTTTCTCATAGAGGTTTTAAAATTACTTTTACTAGATATTTATATTCTAGTTGAATTCAATGGCTCAATGAGAATCAGGTCCTATAAAGAGCCAGTTTTAGCTTTTAAAATCCAGGCAAAGATATATACAGCAAGAGGGGTAGAGGGGAATAGAGCTATGCTTTCAAGTTGTTACTACCCTGGAGCAATCAATATGATTTTAAGCTGTCATACATCAGAAGCTGCAGAGCTGTGCACCTCCTCATTTGCATCACTGCTGCTGCTCTGAGCTCATAGTTGTTACTGGGCTTTGGCATACCATGGTGTAGTATAGGACCTTCTCAGAGAAAAAGAGGCTCTCATTTGTCTAACAGGTACATCACTGTTAGCCTGGAGCAGCTATCATGGACATGGTTGATAGTCTTGGTGTAACAGAAGGGTTGGGCGCATGGTTTGCAATAATGACTTTGCAATCATAATAAAATCGTAGTTGGAGTGGTTATTTTGTAGTTTAGCCTTGCAAAAATTGCTTCATAAATACGTCATGTGCTGCTATAAGAACACTGACAGGACTTAGGACAGTTATTTCATCCTACATTGTATGTATTGATGTCTATGTATATACACAATGAACAAGTATTTAATCTGAAAAATGGACTTACATGAGCATAGTTACTTGCTAATAAATATTTCACTGCTGCAGATATGGTACTTTTGCCTCAAATTGAAGCAAAAATGATTACTCTCTTTTAGTTACGGGGATGTTGACTGCATGTATTTATTGACTGAACTGCAAAGCAGTTTATAAAGGACAGCTGATCTGCTCCTCTTAACCAGTTAGTAAAACAAGTGTTCTCAAATGTTTTCTTGTTGGAAGCAACAAGGAAGAAAAAGTGAACAGAGAAGTAGCCTTGGCACACAGACACTGGAACATGGGGAACAAAAGAAAACCAGTGCAGTATTTTGTTCTGCTGACCCCCCTGCATTCTTTTTGCCTGTCTTGAAGTTGCAGAGCTTAATACCAGCATTTAAATGTGCACTGGAGCATGCTTCTCTCTGGTTACTCAGAAATGCTTGCTCTTATAACCAGGTTTAATTGCTTATACTAATTGCTTCTGTGATGTATTTTATGACCTTGCTGGAAAAATGTAACAGGTTTTATAGAATAAGTCTGAGCTGAGCCTTCCCAATACTGCCATTCAGTTCTGTTTGCACCCCTCTCTGTTCCTCCCCCATTGAATAGAATCACCAAGGCTTTTTGACGTTTTCACACATTTTCCCCCTCAGTACGTTTTCTTTGATGGAATATCATTTTGAGCTGAAAATATTCAATCGATTCAATGTAATATCACAAATATGTGTAGAATATCTGAGCCATATTTTCCAGAGAATTTATTATTTCTTAGCCTCTATATATGAAAGTGTAATAATCAAAGAATAATGTAGATTAACACTTACATTAATATTTAAAGAATAAATATTACTCCCAGTAAATGTATCGGTCATAAACATGTATTTGAAAACAAAGCTGAAGCTTTTACAGAAACTTTGGATGTACAGGCTCTATTAATTTCAGTGATATGAAACTCTCTTCAGTTTGTAGACTCTCTATGGTATCTAAGCATTTTCAACTCAGCAAAACAGTGACTTCTGTTTACAACATCACTGCACGTAAAATGTTTGTGTTAGCATCAATGTGTTGTGGTTGCCAGCAGATGAGGATATGTCCAGAGCATAGGGAAAATGAGGCACCCATAACACCACATCTACACTGCAATGTATTTTACGCTGTTGTTCACATTCCTCTCTGTAATTCTGTAAGCTCCTACTTACTAAAGCAACTAGAGGTGTGTTTTAAGAAAACTGCTGCTTCTGGGTTTTTACACACTGTGATTGAACATACATATCATCACGTGCTTGCTTGTAACATCCTGATAGTAACTACCGCTGATATTTTATAGCTAAATTCATACTTGGTAGACACACATATGTACACAACAGATATTCTTATTTGTCTCTTTCATGTCACCTGTTGTGCTTTGGTATTGTGTTGCTGTTCAGCTAAATTTAAACAGTTATCAGTGCAATTTTAAGTGCATTTGGCAATAGACCAAAGGTACAGACAATGAACAAAGGCTTTTTGAAATAATGGACTAGGCCATCAGCTCAGCTGCTTTGATTTATTCTATCTGAAATCCTGTTCCAATACCATCAGTGTCTTCAATCACTCTTTACTGCTACAACTTTTGTCACAGGAACTTAATAGAAGTCCTATCCCTACTGCCACTGAAAAATCACTGCACATATGTGACCCTTTGAATGCAGGTGTTGTGGTGTTGTCCTATTAACGGTCTTTAACTGTCCAAAATTCAAATTCTGTTCTTCTTCTTGGGAGAAAAAAA
>VYXD01013154.1:421261-534247 GCA_013397195.1 Hylia prasina | reverse complement strand
AAAAAAAAAAGGAGAGAGAGAGAATGAAAAAAGATAGAGAGAGTGTGTGGAGGCCAGTGCACCTCCTAAACCAGAGCACCTGAGGCTCCCTTGGAGGAATGTCCCTTATTCAGGAGAAGTCCCTTCATGTTAGGAAGCTGAGCTGCCTCCTCCCAGAGTTCTTTGGTTGTTATGCAAATGCTTGCCGGTTCTGCTCTCCCAATTGGCCTGTTGGCCTTCCTGCCCCTTTTTCCCTTATATGTCCTTCCCCCCAAAACGTTCTCCCTTCCCCGAGGCCCTGTTGGCTCTGATTTGGTGCAATCCTCCACCCACATTCCGCCCCTGTTCCCTCACTGGTTCTCCTGGTACCTTACCCCGCCTCTGCACCACTTTGTCCCTCACCCATTGGACCCTATTCCCAACTCCGCCCCTGCTACCCCATATATAAACCCTGGTCCCTCACTCGTGCCCCTGTCTTAATCCCTGGACCCTTTCATGTGAAGATGGAATAAAAACCTCTCTGTGGAACTCTATACAAAGACCCTTCCCTTTCTTACTGTTGAGGGATTTATTACAGCTATCCAGTGTGGGTGGTGAGTGATGGTGTCAGTGTGCCTATGACTCCTGGTGGCTCTCCACTTGGGGATGCTTCCGGAAGGTTGCAGCACCTTTCTACCTCCACCCACCACAAGGGAAGGGAAGAGAAGAGTATCTGTGGTATAGATACTGAAAACAATTTCTTGGTATCATTACCATTTTAACATGGGGATGAATATTTTAGAAGTCAACTTGTGGGCTCAGTCAAGTATCAGAAACATTTCCATCTATCATGTATTTAAGGGTCAGTTTTCCTTTAAGCGGCTAATTAGTGAAGATGGACGATTGCAAATGGATGCTCTTTCCTTGTGTGCGCCTAAATATATTTTTTTTACTGTGAAGACCTTAACCTTTTGTGAAAACTTTCTCCTTGTGAGGATAGTTATGATATCACAAATGAAAAATGACTTTTATAGGAAGTTCAGGTGCAACGTAAAAGAAAATTCCTTTTGATACACATATGTTAGAAAGAACAGAACCATACAAAACAGAAGGCAGGCTAATGCAATGAGGCTGTTGCAGTGAATAGAGAGTTTGCTTTCATTACTGATGAGAGTAAAGGAAAAGGGTAAGCAGTTCCTGCTTAAGTAGTAAAATAAGTGGTTAACAGCTTTCGGGAGAATAAATAACTGAAATAATTGTAGCTTTTTTTTAAAAAAAACCCCCAAATCTCTGTTTTATATAGAAAATAAATAAAACCACCTTTTCACCCTCCTTTGGTCATTCAAAAGACAAACCTCTAGTTTCAGATTATACTAACCAGAGGAACAGAGTGGCATACTTGTATGTTATATTATGTTAAGTATTTTAAAGGATGCGATTCTATTTTAAAGTATGGTACTTAAAACTGTAGTACATATTTTAATACCCCCTCTTTCTCACATACACATTTACATGCACATATGCACACAGATATAAGTAGTAATTGATGAGTCAGGTTTGTAATACAAGCACACAGTTTGTCTGCTGCATTACTTTCTTTTTCTGTGACAATTCCTAGGTTATAATCTGTGAAGTTGTTGTGTGTGAAGCAACTAAGATGACGGGAGGTTCAAAATAAGGAAATAAAAGGGCATACTTTCAACCTGTACTTAACAGTGTGGATGGGTCTCAAGGGTTTCTACATCACATGCCTTTCTGCAGTAAAGGGAGCAAGTGTGGGATTATGCTATGTCTCATAACTTTTCTTAACTGATATTTCAGCCCCTTTGTGTGCAGCACAAACCTTATCTACTAACCTCTTGTCTTAATTAATTTGCTTATAGGCAATTGCTGAAGATTTATATCTATATTTTGAACTTACATAAGTGATGGGTAATAATGGATGTATTGTTTCAAAATACCTGGATTAATATTAATCTAAAAGGAGAGGAGTTATAGCTCCCTAATCCACCAGGGAGGAGCTGTCTGTTAGATGTGCTGGAGTGCTCTACAACACTGCCATCCTGTCCAGCATCCTGATATAGGGATCACTAACCTGCCAGAATGGACACTGTCATGTTAATGGGACCTTGAAATCATTTGCAGCACAAATTGGATTAAGGTAAATAGACAATGAAAGTTGGCTACAAATTCCAAATATGGAATACAGTTAGAAATTTCTCAGATGGAACATACAGAAGAGTGATATTACATCTAGATGTGTCAAGATCTAAACCAGCAGGTCTCTCCTCCCTTTTTCTTAAGAGGGCTTGTTCCTCAAGATATGTAGAAAGCAATTGGATATTCCTGTTTTCTGGCTATCATATATTATCTCTTTCTGCAATTACTAAGGACCCTCTTGAATGTCTCCATGATTGATTGAATTATCAAGTCATTAGCCTGTAGAGAGGTAAGTGTATTTTCCCAATTGGCAAAAAAATGTTTGTCATGGTTTGAAGCCCATACACACTTTTGAGTTTACATTCCATGTTATTGGTTCCTCACATCTTATACACACACCTTGTCATGATAAATGTAGCTCATTGCTGACTCATGAATCAGGCCAGCTTCACAGCAATCAGTCATTTTGATGTGATAATGCATTTGTGGGAACTGACCTTCAGCCATGTTTTAAAAAAACACCTTGACAAATCACACACAGATACTGCAGCTGAAAGAACCCATGATTTTAAAGCAGTGACGAAGACATGAGAACAGATCTGTCGGCTGTTGTGGATTTGGCAAATGGGTCCTGTGGTTACATGACTGACGTTTGTGTTCTCCTATCACCTAAGAAAAATTACTTCCCTATCTTTCTGCCCAGGAGCTGGGACATCTGTGCGCTGTCTTGTACTTGCTTACCAGTATTGTACATCCTTGCTCCTCAGTGTCTGTCCAGACCATATAATAAGATATAACAAAATGTGACTGTTGTGGACATCTTGTATTTTGTGTCATGCTTCCCTGACTCACTGTTCAGCACTGAGAAATGCCTTTCAATGTATTTTTTTAATGCCAATTTGAGTACTTTTGATCAAATCTCTATGAAAAAATTACCTTTGTTATTCTACAATTATTTAAAATATTAGCTAGTAAAATACTAAATAAATTTTAAATATTTTAAAAACTTGGTTAACATTACACAGAAAGAAACGTAGCAAAGGCCAATATGTCAGAACAGAGTGAGTTAAGAAAGATTTCTCTCCTTAGCCTGGAGGCTTAAGACACTGACTATCACCTTGAGCAAATATTTATTTTCTTTAATATTTGAAATATAAGACAGCATCAGCAAAACAACATAGAGTGTATCTCTGACCTCTTGCTCCACTTGTCAACTCAGCATACTGGAAAAATGACTCTCATGAGAGAAGACAATTCAAAGAGCACTACTAGGAGGTAGAGGAGTCTGACATCTTTCCATTTGTGTTAGATATGTCCCATGATGTCTTATTACCCACTCAGCTTTGTAGCTGAAACCAGTCCTGCATTTCAAGGGCTTTTCAGTAGAGCAAGGGATTTCCCCAGCATTGCAGTGTCTTCCATAATTTAGGCTTTTGACTTGAAATGATTGCAATAAAGGAGTTTTTATTTCCTCATTTGTCCAATCAGATTTTAAATTATGTTCTATCAAATGTGTGAATGGAAGAGCTTGGAATCAAAATGGAATTTTGGTGACTAAAATATTTACAAGGGTAAAAATCAGGACTACTACGAACTGACACCTTGATAAAATTGGTTATCATAAGTTAGTGCCAACAGAAGGAAAGGGTAAAAGAAAAATGTACCTGCTAAACTATACTAAACTATATTAAACTATAATTTTTAAGTAGTTTCCACAAAATCAAATATATTGGATGAAATCCTTCCTCCACAGTTTAAACCTATATAACTTGTCAGAAATGTAACTTGGTCTCCAGATGACCAGTGTAAAAGAAAAGCCTGGACTACATTTGTGCCATCTGCTCATTACACTGATTTTTTTGACAGGTCTACGGAATGTTTAATTCAGTCCAACAACGAAAAAACTGTGGCTTTATTGGAAAGGTAAATTGGTAGTCTTATGCAGACCCCAGCAGTGGAAGTCAGTCCAATTTAATCAGCTGGCATTAAAAAAATCTATAATTCAAAGTAAAATTCAACTCAGAGCAAACACCTGCCTTTTTCTCCAGAATTTTCAAAAAAGCTAGGCTACAAGCTTTTGCTGGTAGCTGGGGATTCAAAAGCAAGTTTTACTAATATGAAACTCAGGAAAATCTAGTCCCCTGCTTCCCTATATCCAAATTACAAATAATTTATTTATTTTAGATACAACTTTCTAAAACTGCTTACATTATACAGTTAACAAGTAACAATTTCTTACAAACCCTACAGAGGTCAGAATCTTCACATGAAAGAGTAAGCTTGCACATTACTAAAATCAATCCCAATTAGCAAATCTATCTAATTGGCTGTTCTTCTCTCTGATCCATATTCCATGTAACCAAGGAGACATGGTTATCTCAGATTCATGTCCCCTTCTCATCTCTCTAACTCATTTTAATGTGCTCTAGACCTTGCTCTTTCATTTACTTCCCTCTGATCAAGCACATCCCATTTAATTCAAACAGGACTCACTCCTTGTAAACAGAGTGACACTGCATTTATTAATATGCTGCTGCATTTATTAATACTTGCTCTGTGTGTACAGCATCAAAGATACTTAGGAGCTTAATTTCTTTATGTTAGGTGTCTGAACGGTCCGTGGATGAGTTCCCAAGTGTCCAATTAAGAAACATGAGTTTCTCAGAATCCAAATAACCATTGTATTTACCTCACATTTTTGGAGATATTCCTGCCCTCAGGTGGGGATAGCTTGTCATATTTATTCAAGCTTTAAGGTCTATTGTAAGACTTTTAAATCCATCTGAGCAGCAGACCAGAAAACATATGTTTACTCATTCTCCCTGTCTTTTGATTTATAGGAGAACTGATGATTTCATACAATCTTTTTTTCCCAGAGTATCTTACTCCCTACCATACACAGAGCCACTAGGGAGAAAGGACTGTTGTTGAAATTTTATTCCATATAACTGTCTTTTAGTGGACCTTTACTCCCCTTTATATCCACAGGGGCCAATGCAGATCTATGCCCTTCTTTCACAAAACTATGTTGAGCTGCCCACTGGTAGCTGCAGACAGATTTTCTTTTTCTGTGCTTTGCTGTTATTCTTATCTATAGTAAAATCTCAGAAAAAAAGATAATTCTTTTAAGTACTGATTTTGAAAGGTTCTGCAAGATTGTATTTTGGGACACTTTATGGCAGTTATTATTGACACTGTACTGAAAATACTCTGACAATAACAAACCAAATGAAACCCAGTTTTCTGTAAATACAGATGTGAGATGTTGAATTGCAAAAGTGCTTATTCTGTCTGTTTTTCCTGACATTTCCTGGCATTTCATGTTTAAGGCAGTTTTGACTACATTTGCCATATATTGCCCCTATATGAATCTTCCCTACACAGTAATTTCACAGTTCTGTGATCATATTGAATTATGGACACATGTCCCTGGAGCATTCAAGAAGAACGTCTTCTAGTATGATCTTCTGTAACTACAAGGGTAACTAAAAGCTTTTTGCACTGACTGGGTAGTTGAAGGGAGGAAATTTTCTTTACTGAAGTTTAGTTGAGCTGTGGAATGAAACATAGTGCACTAGAGATCTCTTTTTTAAATGTGTATATATATGTATAGATGCAAAAATCTCTTTCTCACTTATAAATATTGACAGAAGATGGGCACAAATACATGCACAGGTGCTGTTTTTTATCACAGGGGTTAGATTTCTTTTTCTATTGCTACCAGTCAAGTAGGATTTTTTTAACATCTTAGGAAAAAAGATAAAGTCACATTTTATAATGATGTTTAGATTGGTGTTCTATGTAATTATTATGTCTCTATGTAAAACTGATATTAAATTTACTGGGAGATTTTTGGGGAAGATTTTTGCTTGGCCCATATTCAGAACCCAATCGTCTTGCACATACATGCTGAAAACTAGCCTATGTAATAAAAAGAGTTAGAGACTATACTTTATAAAATGAAGTATACATAATCCACTTCAGATCTCATAAGGTCTTAAATTTGAAACTGCTGATTGCAGAACTAGTCATGTGAGTAATACTGTAGTCTCTCATGGAGAGCAAATAAAATAATGATTTGATATAATTGAATCACCTTGAATCATACATCAAAATAAAATTCTTGAGTACAGGCCAAAGGGGTACAGTGAGAAAGAGATGAACCTTAGGTTGGACAAAGATGAACCAAAGGAGGCCAAGAAAGTGAACCAAGAAAAAAACAGAGTAAAATGTTTACTAATTTCATCAAGCCTAATGTAGGTAATTAACCAAATAGATATTTACTATTAGTTTGTTGTACAAAATGAAAAAAATAAGTGATTTAAAAAGGGGAAAAAGTTGACAGATACAGGTAGCTTTGAAATTATTTCTCAACAAACTGGTTGAGATATGCTTTCAGTTCTTTTGAAACACATCCTGTGAACTTCAGAGAGATTACTGAGATTAATTTCTTATCTGTAGAGCATGCTATGAAAATTTTGCATTGGGATTAGTGGGTAGAGGGCCTCCATGTCCCATTCAGCATGCTCTGTCAAAAATGCACAAGAGTAGTGTTGAAAGGTATTATCAGCTTTGCATTTTATGGCCTGTTAATAATTCAAATATTGGTCTCTTTAGGCCTTCAGTAGAGAATATTTTCTTTTGCAGCATTTGCAGAAGGACAAAACCCTAAATGGAAAAAGAGACCTAAGCCTTTTAGAGAGGTTATTTCATCAAACTCTGAACTCAAACACAGACTTAATGGCTGTTGACTTCTATGAATCTAGAGAAAACTTGCAGCGGATGAAGATCGTGTTTTTGTCAGTTTTTGGCAAAACACCAGAAACAAAGTAAAAATATCTTTTAAAGTCAGTTATGAACTTTGAAAAAGCTTCAGGTGGAGCCGAACATGTGAATACATCTATATGTTATATATATTATATATATATCTGTGATGTATATATGTGATCTATATACATACACATATACATGTGAACATATGTGATATATGTAAATATATCTGAAGAGCACCACCTCACTTTCTCAGTAGAACAACAAATGAAACCTGTCTTCTATTGTTTTGCTTCCTATTTGGTCTTCAAACTGGATCTGAAAAGCAGAGATGATATTTTATTCTTCTATAGCAGCACTCCAAATGATGGCCCTAATGAGTTAAAAATGGAAAAGAAATGATTTAGTGAAAAATATTTTTCAATGCTAACCAATTCCTTATGCTAGAGAATGAATATGCCCATACTGATAATAAATTATCTAAAAAGGGAGGCTGGTACTCTAAAAGTACAGAAAAATAGAATGTGTCACCCTACATGGCACTTGATAACAATTTCTAGCCCATAGGCGCAACATATTATACTAGCTAAATTGTATTTTGCAAAATTTTCAGGGGGCTTTGATATCTGTCAGCCAAAAATTACTATGAAAATGGAAAAAAAGAAAAAAAATTGAAGTAATCAGGATTTATCTAGTTCAATAGGCCTGAGGATTACAATGAATCACACTCTCTATAATCTAAGTTGCAATTAGGTTTACAAAGTCTTCAAATTCTACACTGCAACTAGATATAAAATTTCAGCTGATTTGGGGAGTGTTAATACAGTCGAGTTTTTAGGGGGTGTGTTTTCTTTTTGTCTCTTGTCTTTCTAATTTTTTAAAAGGCTTAAGGAAAAAATTTTCAAGGTTTCTACCAGGTGATTCTGGAGATAAGGAAGGAGGTTGAAATTTTAGGTAATTCTTTTCCTCTCCCATTGGTATTTTCATGGGTTTTGATGTGATAGAACTACAGATGCCTAGGAAGGAACCTGTGGTGGCTGGCTTCTCTAGGACAACAGGTGGTGATTTCTTGGATACAACTACAGAATATTTTGTTTGGTGACAGAAAGTGAGAAAGTGGAGAATCCATGCAAAATAACAGCATCTATTATCCATTATTGAAACAGTTTATACTAGGTACTTGGTGTGCAAGTGGCCCAAGACAATGTAAATTAGCAGAGCTACTCAGGAGTTTTAAGCTATATCCTTTACATTTGATTGTTTTGTCCAACTTAGTTACTGACTTTTAGACTTTAAAATATCTGTATATTCTAACACTTTTCAATATATATTAATCTTCAAAACACAGAATCTGAAGGTTCTCGAGGAGTCAATTCTTTCATTTAATTTACAGAAGCCTGAGGAAACTACAGCAAAATTATGACATAATTAATACAGATACAGTTAAGTGAATCAGATAATAACTTTTTTCTAGTAGAAAAACAACAGAAAACAAATGGTCTCAGCTGGATGGATTATTTCTGGGTAATAATATTGTGCAATTTTTAATTTACAGATTATATTTTGGGTGATTAATATTGTCAAAAAGATAAATTATCTGTTCCAATATAAATATAGATTTAGAAAACAGTACTTAAGGGTTTTACCCAGTAGTTGTATATCATTGTCAAATGTAGAAAAAAACCTCAGTGACTAAAGCCACAAAGTTCTGCTACAGAGAAGCACAGTGTTGATTAATGTACGGTTTACTTGCAGACACATTATTATTTTTTATTTGCAAATTAAGCTTCTGCATCTTCTGTTTATCTCCAAGATAGAAATATACTCTCTCCTCTTTCCCCTCCACTGCTTCAACCTCCAGCTTCTCTGCTTTCAAATGATTGCCATGAGTATTAATTTGAGATGGGAGGAGTCTGGGACTGTGTGTTTTTGATTACTTATTTCCTCATTTGAGTCTCTTAGTCTCAGTATTGCATCTCGTTTTTTTCAGGGGTCTAAAGAAGTTAATGACAGCTGCTCCTCCTAATTTATACCAGAGGCTATGATTTAGGAAAGCAATTGGACATGTTCTTTAAATGTTTTGGTGGAAGAGTAGGTTGGGCAGCAACAGGATTGAGGCCAGGAAGTTTTCTCTGCTGCAGTGGAGTAGCTTACTAGCTCTGCACTGTTCTACCTCATAATGCCATTCTGGGAAAAGAAGGCTACTCAGTTATCTTTATTCCATTTCACAAATGATGATGTGAGGTATGGAGAGGCTAAATACGAGAACTGCAAAGCAGTGAAAAACTACTCCTGCTGAAACTTGTAGGAATTGGAGAGCTATGAACACTTAAAGTATCTAGGCTCAGTGATTTGCTGAGATTAGTCTGAAAATCTAGATAAAGCAAGGGACATAATTGTAGTACTTCTGGGATATTTTCAATCTTAATTATTATTGTTTGGAGGGGAACTTTGGGTTTTTCTACTAGCAGCTGGACAACAGCACAGCACAGCCTCTTAGTGTGGAATATTTTCACCTTATCTGTGAGAGAGCAAACAGCCCTTAGTTTCTCTGCTTAGATGATTCTGGAGTATTTAAAAAACCCCACGTAATTACCTCCCACAGAAAGCTCTGGGAAAATGGCAATGCTAGTAAGAAAGAGGTTCATTTGAAAGCAGTCCTAACATGGAACTGCTGACTCATTTATATTCCTTGAAACATACCTGACTACCAACTTCACTGCTTAGTACCAGCAGAGGAGAAAAGGTGAATAACTTGAGTCTGATTAAAGTAATTCCCTCTCTGACCCTCTTGACTCAGACTGTCAGCACTGCAGGTTGAGTCTGCAAGTAACTTCTGTTTTATGCTGTCGTCAGCTGTGAATTATGTGCAGTCTCAACCTTCTCTGACAGCATGCTTAAATGCTTTGTTAGCTTCAGGCCTGTACACAGGCTACACATATATCCAGAGACCAGAGGCACTGGGGACAGAGCAGACTATTTCAAACACTACACAAAAGAAGAAGTAATTCTGTGCTGACTTGCCCCCTGTCTGCAGTCTTCAAGCTCAGTAGCTCTCATTGGTCCCTAGCTATTTCTACTCATGGTCTAGAATATCTGCAGCCCAGAAAACCTCCTTGTCAGCCCCTCGAGAAATTTAGCAAAGCCTTGACATGTGCAACTCATGAGTTTAAATCCAGGTAAGACTTCAAATCAAGAAGTATTTCTGTGTTCCATGCAAAACAAATGGCAAACATTTCCTTTTTTGCTCAATCTAAAATGTAGCATTCTTAAAATATTTAACAATTTATATAAAGTGACCTTGCAGTAAAGGTCAGTTAGCAGCACTACGATTAAAAAACCATAAAATTAAATAATGTGATTGACAGTAGAATACGTTCAGATTTGAAGCAAATATCTGCCAGTTTAGGGGACACAATTTCAGCATGTCCTACTGTGTTCCTTTGATGAGTGGCATTCTGAGAGCTGGGGACTGCTCAAGAGACTTCCTTGCTTAGACTGCCATCATGGAAGTCCATTCTCCCCATTTTTGTGAATATGGAATTGACAGCCAGGATTCTAGCATCAGGCCCTAACTCAGTGCACATAATTGATCCCATTCTTTTGGAAGGGATTTAATCTAAAACAGGTGACAAATGTACCAGGGGGTAGTCACTGAGATGATGTCCAATTTTAAGTGTAATTTAATATAAGGAAATAAGAGATCATAAAGGGTCAGCCTATTTTCCCAGGCAACTAGCAATAGGACAAACAGACTCCAATTGCACCAGAGTCAAATAAGTTTCATAACTGAAAGAGAGGCTGAGGATTGGAATGGGCTCCCCAAGGAAAGGGTGGATTCACCATCCATGGAAGTGAATGAAATTCAGAAAAAGAATAGTTGTGACACTCTGTGGTATGGTCTAATGAACATGGTGGTATTTGGTCAAAGGGCAGACGACCATCTTGGAGATTTTTCCAACTGTAATGATTCTGTGATGCAGTGACAAGTTTGGTCAACTAGACTAAAAATGGGTTTCTCCCAGAGACAATTCAGTGAAGAAAACTGATTTTGGTATTCTCTTGTTGATAGGAAAAGTGTTTGTCTCTCCTTTGAGTACCAGAGAGATTTTTGGGAGATGACCTGGCCAAGCTCAATGCTGTCAGCTGAATAGCTTAATTTGTTCAACTTTCCACTGCAGTAATATGGGCGAGGCCTGAAAGAAGTAGGAAATTGATTGCAAAAGACCAATTATTTGTTTTTGAAAACTGCATGACTGATGATTACATAATAGTGTTTTCTACAGTAAACAATGTTACGTATCATTCAGCTTCTCACTTGCTAAATTAGGAAGCTGAAAAAGTCCCTCTTCTAGATTCACTATAAACGGGATAAGCTGATAGACTTGTATTGCTTGCTTTGTGTTATATGCAGCAACTGTGATGTGAGCTGTTGCTCATCTGGTCTTGTCTATGAAAGGACATCAGAGCTCACAAAATTGGTGTCAATGACTCCTTACATTCTTGCAGGCAGCCAGGACCATACCCCATAGACAGTGTTAGCTCCTCTTGTGATTCAAAGTCATTTCTCTGGATTGCTCCCTGCCCTAACATGTGCTACTGAGGCCCCTGGGGCCATGTGCTGACACAGCCTGGCTCTCACCGGGCTCGCTGCTGCTGAGTTTAAAGTGGATATTAGCTCCAGATAGGGTGATATTTTCAGGGAAAGCAATATCGATGGATTTTCTCTGACATATTTTCCAACAAGGTCTTAACATTTTAGGGACCAGCAGATGAGATGAGAAGCCTACACTTCTTGAAAGGGTCAGTGCAGTGGAAATGGTGTGTCTCTGTAAGCAGTCACAGTGCATGTGTCTGTGCTGCTAATAAGCATGCTTGTTTGGGCTGGGGTAGATTTCATTGCCTTCACAATGGCTGGTATGGGGCTGTGTTTGGGATTTGTGCTGAACACAGGGTTAACAATAAAAGATGATTTTGTTATTGCTGAGCACGTCTTGCTCAGAGCCAAGGCCTTTTTGTATGGCCAGGCTGGCAAGGAAGTTGGGGGTGCATGGGGGGCTGGGAGGAGACACAGCCAGGAAAGGTGGCCCCAGCTGACCAAAGGGATATTTAAGACCATATGACATCATGCTCAGTACATAAACTGGGGGGAAGGAGGAGGTGGAAGGTTGTTTGGAGTGATGGTGTTTGTGTTCCCAAGTAACCATTATGCATCCTGGGGCCCTGCTCTCCTGGAGATGGCTGAATACCTGGAGGGGGTGAATGAATTCCTTGTTTTAATTTGCTGGGATGCATAGCTTTTGCTTTCCCCATTGAACAGTGAGTAACTCCACATATGAGTTGTTTGTCTTTTATCTCTCTGATTCTCTCCCTAACCCCACTGGTGGGGGAGTGATCAAATGGCTGTGTGGAGCCTGGCTGCTGCCCTGGGCTAAAGCACCACAGTGAATCAGATTCTCTTCTCCAGTTCAAGTGAACTCACAGCATTCCACTCATCAGGGCATCTGAGGCCCGTATGCTCTTAAAGGCATTAAAGTTCACACCCCACCATGCATTATTCCTGCCAAATACAAACCTTTATCATCTTTTATATATCTAATATGGCAAATTTTCAGAGGTAGATTTTATAACTGAAAGCATATTTGTGCATCTAACTCCTCTTCGTAAATAAGACTGCACATAATTTTAAATTCAAATAGCCTTTAGAAGAGCCAGGTACCTACAAATACCTGTTGTTTTCATGAGCATGAAATACAAGGAGTTTGCACACTGTGTGAAAGGTAAGAGTTTAATGATACTCATCTAGCTGTGAGACTGAGGCTCAGGCTGTTTACTGGCAACAGCTGTGCCTATAGTACAGCTCAGGAGCATAACAACCCACAACAAAGCACTGATAAATAAAAACCCACTTCCTTCATATAAATAGGAAAAAACCCCAAACCAACCATGTTTTCTGATCTACGTCTGGGGAATTTTGCCTGTGTAGCACTCACATTTCCAGTGCAAACCCAAACAGACAATTTTAGTTTATTTCTTACTTGCCTTAAGGGACTTTTTCACTCTACAAAGAGAGCCAAACCCAGAAAATTAGTTAGACTTTGTGAAATAGGTTCATTTAAACTTTATCTTTCTTCCTAAATAAGAAGGATAAGCCACAGTCTCAGTCCCTTTATTTCTGAATAACAGGATGGGTTAGTAAATACCTATTTCTAGAATAACAGGATGGAAATTCTTCCATAGTGAATCTCTGGAGAAAAGTGTTGCCACTGAGTGGTTGTAAGGAATTTTCCTGCCCAGTTATCTATCCCAATAACTGTACCTGTCTATCACTCACCTGGAGAGAGCTTAGTTGCTCCATTGAGTCCTATTGTTAAGCTGTTAAATTGACTCAATTTTTATCTAAAGAAAACATACAAGTTCATGCCCAGGTAAACTGCAGGTCATCTTTGGCTTGTAGTGTTTTTCAGTCAGCAAACTCAGTGAATGAAAAAATTAGTGATATGCCAATTGTATGTCTCATTATAGGATTTGGTTGACACCATTCCCAAGCAGGCGTATGTAGGCAACACAAAACTCAGTGCTGACACTTGGGTCTCTGATTTTCTAACCTCTTTGAACTTATTTCTAAATATTCTCTCCACTGGGACTACAGATGCTTTTCCAGATGTCACACAAACTAGAGAGCTATTAAGAGCCCTTCTTCTCTTATTCTCTTTCTTCTTGTCTTTTTTCTGCTACTGTTAGAACACGAACACTTAGCTATCTTTGCTAGATGGCTACATATTCCTGGATTTATCAGCCTTTAGACCATCTATCATAAACAAATCTACAATCTTGTATGTACACTCCTTATCCATATGTTCTGCTGGTCTGTATGCTAGTTCTTAGCATGCAAACACCAGACACCATGATTCACAATACCTTATTTATTTCTCTAGGTACATTTCTCTGACATTTCTTTCTCATTTTTACTTCTGTTTTTGGGGCTGTTTAAAGAAGGAGGTGAATATGACCTTAGGTTCCAAAATTTTTTCCCCTAAATGCAGCCACTTTTTAGATTTGCTCTTATGTATACATGCCCTTGTATTACAATATCCTGGATCCAATGATGTTCTTGCTGTGTGATGTAAAAATTCAAATTACTTGTGTGGTTTAAATCTCTTCTTAAAAAGTCTTTAGCTATAAGAAAGGATTATCATCTTTTTAGAATTTTTAGTGTTCTAATAAATTAACGTCATCTTGCTTTACATGATTCCACTGTGCATGTCTTCCTGCATCAGGGAAGATGTACAGTTTGAAACATTTTCAGTAGTTTTACATTCCTCAGAGTAGGCTGCAAAATGTCAAGCTGCTGTTGTCAGCTTGCCAAAAAGAGAGTCTGGTTCCTTTTCTCCTTCATTTTAGGGACTGGGAGAAGTTATTTGCTTTTTGAGATGTCCCTTGTCAACTTTTTAAAAGAACTTGAAGTGAACCTATAAGCCATGAAATGCCTGGCTAGGAAGAAATGTATTTATCAAGATCTAACATCTGGATATCTTGCAAGACACTAGGATCTCTTCCCAGTTTATCATCTGTGCTTAACCGTGACTCAAAGCTGAGTTGCTTTTAATTGGTCTTGGATCAGGCACTATTCATTTATTCATTGCATCAAAAGGATGTTCAGGATCTCCAATTCTGAAACTTTGCTGGGCAAGAAGCCACAACACAAGCCAGAAAGTCTCTTTGTGATTGAAATTATGTATCACAACATGATTTATTTTTCTATGAGTTATCTGAAAATCTTAGTCATTAGTCCAAAGTAATGGAAAGTAATGCAAAATAATTTCAAGTTAAAATATATAGCTAATAGGAATTAAAAGGAAATCTGCCAATGTTCTAAAAGAAACAAATAGAATTCTTATCTGCATGACTACCTACAAAACCCTAAATACATGCCATGAAATTAAACATAATTCTGGGATCTATCTTACTACGCTTGCAACTGTAGAGAGGTGTTAGCTTGCAAACTCTATGGATATCTGCTGACTAAAGTGCTCTACAAGAACTTGAGGAAGTTATTATTTTATTGTCAATACTTTGGTAAAAAGAAAGGGAGCTGAAACACAACAGGGGAAGGGAAAAAAGATCCCTCTCCCCTAAAACATTTGTGAAGTACAGGATCTTGTAGGCCAATACACCTTTTATGTGGTAAATAGATGGCAGGTCCTAATATGCAGAGCTCATTAAATAAATTAACACAGAGACATGATCCTCAAATTGTGAATGGATATCACGATAGTACCCTTACCACAAACAAAACCCCACTACACTGTGGTGTTTCCTTTGGCTGTATATATACTACAGACTACAATTTCATTCAGAAATTCTGATTAGGATTTATCACTACAAGTTGCTGTTCTTGTTTACATGGGTAATTTCCTTACGTCTTATCAGGTTTAAAAAACTTTTGCCTACAGCTCGAAAATGTCCTGTAATATCATTTTAGATCTGTCCAGGGAAACCTTTAATGAACTAGAAGTGTCAAGTATCACCCTATTTCATATAACAGTTTAATATTCAGAATGAGTATTACAAGCAAATGGATTAGTTTTCCTTGATGTTTATGAAGTTGCTGTAAAAGCAGATGGATAATCACTATAGCAACTTAGCACATAAGGAGAGAGTCATTGAAAAGCATTCCATAATCAGCACTGTGACCTTGACAGCTCTCACTTCCAATTGCCTAAGCAATATTTTTCATCTGTTGTAATCAGGCAAAATTCTTGCATATCAGTAAAGCTAGTTGGACTATCCCAAGACATATTCTGTGTTGGAGTGAACAAATCTAAGAAAGGTCATGTATCGCAGTTCAAGATATTTCATTATGTTTTCCCCTTTGGCATATCACATATTTTTGTATTTCAAACTTAGTATATTGAAATAATTAAGTAACAAGTGGATGTCATCTATCTCAAATTTTGTAAGACACTGTCTCTCGAAGGTTCTTCTTGGAAAAACTGAGACAGGCTAGATAAGTGGAGCACCAGATGGACTGAGAGCTGTCTGACCTGCCAAGCTCAGAGGATTGTTATCAGTGACAAGACCTCCGGCTGGAGGTTTCTCTGTAGTGGTGTACCCCAAGAGCTGATGCTAGGACCAATATTATTTAAGAGTATCATTGACTACCTGAGTAATGGCACTGAAGGCAGCATTGGTAGGTTTGTAGATGATATGAAACTTTGTCACAGTGGCTGATGCACTACAAAGTTATATTGCCATTCAGAGGGACACTGACAGTCTGCAGAAACAGGCTGAGAGAAGCCTGATGAAGTTCAACAAAAGAAAATGCCCAGTGCTGTTCCTGAGGGAATGGCCTTGTGCAACAGTACAGGTTTGGACAGAGTGACTGAAAACCAGCTTGGCAGGAGAGGACCTGAGTGTCCTGGTGGACAGGAAGTTAAACATGAGCAAGCAATTCTCCCTTGGTGTAAAGGGTATCAATAGCACCCTGGCCTGTGATAGGAAAATTGTTGCCAGTAGGTAGAGAGAGGTGAGTCTCCCCTTCTACACAGCACCAGTGAGACACACCTCGAGTCTGGGTCCAGTGCAGTGGATGTACTGGGGAAAGTTGAAAAAGGGTCAGAAAGATGATTAAGGCACTGCAAATATGTTGTATGAAAAAAGGCAGAGTCAGCTGGAACCTGATGCAGGGAGTAGTACAAAAGGATGAAACTAGACAGAATCAGTGACAGGACAAGACAAACAATAAGCACAAGATCAATTATGAAAATTCCAACTTAAGCATAAGGAGAAAATCTAAACACCATACTGTGTAGGTGGTTCAACACTGAAAAAACCTGTCTTCCATCCTTTAGGATGTTCCAAACCCAAGTGGACATGGCCCTGAGCAACCTGCTCTTGGTGACTCTACTTTGAGCAGAGGGGTTGACTAGACCATTTCCAGGTCTGCCATTCAACCTCAGTGACTGAATGTGTGGTAATGCACTGGGAAAGGACTCAAGGTGATACTTCATCTATTCCAATTTATCTACCCATCTGCAACTGCCCAGAGATCTTCACCTTTCCTGTAGTAGTCCAGTCTAATGTCAATACTAAATCCTGTTCTGCTGTTCCTCTCATCAACTAGAATCATTATATAAATTTGTAATGGGAACAGAAATGAAAAAAATCTATATCACAACATTATCAGTAAGATTTGTGGAAAGAAGAAAGGAAAAATAAGAAATGAGATGCAGCACATCTTTCCAAAAACTGATATGTGTATACCTTCCTTCTGGAAAGTACTGTCTCCAGCTCCAGAGGGAGCAAGCAAGGATGTTCTGCTATGGACCTACAGGCTGAGGACATGAACTACTCTAACTTTACCATAATAGGGCTAGAAACTCAAGATATCTCATTGGCTTACCTCACTGCTCTACAAGTCATTTGGACATGCAATGACCAGTTTCTGTGAAAATCTCGAAGGATTATATTTTCTCAGAATTTCTGGTTATTTTTAATATTCAGTTGAGGTGGAAGTATCAATGAACAGGCCTTAAAACATTTCACAGATTAACCAGGAAGTCTTCAGTATTTATTTAGTGCACAGAGGCATTTATGTACAAAGTGATGCAGGCTTGTCTCTTTTTTGCATAAACACTGAAAGTACTGAAAAAATAAGTCAAGGAATTCAAGGTAAGGAAGGTGGCTGACAGCAGAGTGTGACAATGCCTTACTCCAGCAAACAGAAGCAACCTCTCTCTTATTTTTTGTGTTTGTGCTCCAAGATGAAAACAAAAATACTTTGGTGTGCATTCAAACATTGAAAATTAACAACATTGTCTTAATTTAAAAATCTCCATATTAATGAGATCTTGGATAAGGTTTTTGTTTTACAGTCAGGCCAACGATAGATAACAAAAACCCTTATTAAAACCAGCATCAAGAATTCCTTCATACCCCAGCCATTCTTCAAATAAAGATAAAATTTCTAGCTTGTACTGGGCTGACTATATGGAAACTTTTCTGACTGACAGTAAAGATGGAATTCTGTCACTTGTTTGTAAATAGGGGATGAATTTCCCTTCTTTCACAGTAGAAAGAAGAAGAAAATGATTTTTTTTTTCTCAAAATAAACTTGTATTTTTTTAAGGAAGTAAGAAGAAGTCATTTACAGCAGAATTTTTCATGCTGAGAAATTTATAACTCATCCTTGAACAGTATCACAGTTTGATGCTACAGCATTAATGTCCCTGGGATTTCTCGGAGTTAATTTTGATCTGAAAAGCCAAGAGGCTCCAAGATAATCTTATCACAGACAGCAACCTCTATGTATTCCTTTTGATTATGGTGAAACAAAAAAACACATGGGAGCAATATCACCATTCAAATACAATTTTGTGTCTGAGTATCTGAGAATTGAAGTAATGAAAGGAGCAATGGAGGCACAGGCCTTGTTTTTTGATATAGAAATGGGAAATAAGAAACTCAGCTCCCTGAAGTAGCTGCACATTGCACATTACCAGTGGACAGTTTATCCCCAGGGTGCTTTCTTTAGTGCTACTGAGTCCTCACTTTGCATGATCCAAATTTGCTCATTTGCCTAAATCAATACAGAAATCACACACATAAGCAGTCACAGAATGTCTTGTATCTGCAGCTTGTTTTATGTATAACAGACATATATATGAGCATCTTCCAAAGGTCTTGACCTTAGAAATATTTGGGTTTGAAATAATGATTAAAAATGTATAGACAATGTTTAGATGAAGTTATTATATTTCATGTTTATTTTGGTCTTTTTCAGGTCAAAAGTGTACTTGCCTTGTAGTGACCATTCACAGCCTTCAGAAACATAACTAAATAAAAGTCTGAGTGTTCAAGCTGCTCATGCCTTGGAGGGGTGCACTGTTCCCTGGGCAAATACTGTTTGGAGGGAGGGGTCCAGAACGTGATTGTGAATGGAATTAAACCCAGGTGTTGGCAGGTCACAAGTGATGTTCTCCAGGGTCCAGTCCTGTTTAATATCTTTATCAATGATCTGGACAAGGGGATCAAGTGTACCCTCAGTAAGCTTGTAGAATCTACCAAGCTGGAAGGAAGTGTTGATTTGCTGTAGGGTAGGAAGGCTCTGCAGAGGCATCTGGACAGTCTGGGGTGATGGGCTGAGGGCAACGGTGTGAAGTTCAACAAAGTCAACATTAGGTCCTGCGCTTGGGTCACAACAGCCCTGTGCATTGCTCCAATGAGAGAGAACAACATGTGATGGTAAAAACCTTGCAGATCCATATAAAGCCGTTTCCTAAAGCAAAAATGAAAAGTTGCATGCATGCAAGCTAAGGAAGGAACTAGAGATTTTATTCTCTAATTCCCATTAGCAAGTGATCTTCACTTCCTGGGAAGCAGAGATTCAGGCCACATAGTTGTTGCTTCACAGAGGAACATAAAGAACTAACACTCCCCCTTTCTCCTCCTTTTTCTTAACTTTTCTATCTGAGCAGATGTCACATGGTATGGAATGTCCCTTTGGTCAGTTTGGGTCAGCTGGCCTGGTGGTGTCCCCTCCCTGGATCTTGCCCACCCAGAGCCTACTGATGGAGGGTCAGAATGTTTGGGAGACATCGTGGATGCTGTGCCAGCCCTGCTCAGCAGGAGCCAAAACACTGGTGAGTCATCAATACCTTTATAGATATCAGTGTCAAGCACAGCACTGGGAGGGCTTCTGTGGGGAGAATTATCTTCATCCCAGCTAGTCCCAACACAAGTGTGTTCAGTTCTGGGCCCCTCAATACAAGAGGCAAATGGCCTGAAGTTGCACCACGACAGGTTTAGATGAGGTACTAGGAAAAATTTCTTCACTGAAATGGTGAACAGGCTGCTCAGGGAAGTGGTAGAGTCACCATTCCTAGAAATGTTCAAAATATATGTGGATGTGACACTTGGGGATATGATTTAGTGGTGAATATACTGGTATTGGGTTAATGGTTTGAATCTATGATGCTAGAAAATATATTTTAGCCTTAATGATTCTATGATCAGGCTCCAAGCCATCCCCTGCATTGAGAGCTCCAGGATTTTGCTCCTGCCCCTGAGAGAGCTGCCAGCTTGGGAACCAGTTCCCATCATCTTCACCCAGGGCCATCAAAGTCCCCCTCATGGAGACACTCATCTTGATCACAGAAAATCACCTGCTGGTGTTTCCAGTTCTGTGGCTCACTCTTCTACACTTGGCAGGGATATCAGGACAGTTTGTATTACAATGTCACCAGCAGGCTAGGATTTCCTTCAAAAGTGTGATACTTAGAGGTAGAAAAAATAGTCAGAGCTCTTAGCTAGCTGGCATATATTATACTCATTTTATTGCCTCCAGTAGACTCTGAATTGATACCTATTAGTAAACATGGAGCACGGTAACTTGAGCTCTGAGTTTGATTTGAAATTCAGTGATTGCTGACATATTTAAAAAGCAGGTCTCCAGATATAGCTTGTCATTTTTTTCATGACCTCACTGGCAACTGCACAGAGCCACATACAATGCATGGATGTAAACCTTTACAAAAACATTACGTTAAGACTCCTTGCCCTGTTAATCCAGGCTGTACTCTTTTTTTCCTATTCTATATACAATTGGAGCAGACTAACTGCCTTACAGTTCATTATTAATTCTTGCTTATTAATAAAGCTTGAAAATTTTATTACAATGGGAGCTTTATTAAAATAGCTTTCTGAAATAATTAAGATGTAAAGATATTAATAAAAAGCACACTCCTAAACAGCCACATGAATATATTCATCACCTTTAGAAACTCTTAAAAGAACCTTGGGTGTTTTATTTCCCTTTTAATGTTTGGAAAATAGTGTTAAAAAGCTTAATTTGCTTTCTCAAGGTTACTGACAGAGTGGCAATTGCAGGGTAGAAAAGCCAAGGTACTGAATGCTAGCAACCACAGTATTGGCACTGGTGCCCTCAGTCTAATCAGTGCTTTCCTACTCTTGGGATAAATATAGAAGGTTGTTTTTTCCCTTTTCCCCTAAAGAAAGAGATAATCTGCAATTTCTGCTGGCTGCTGAGATTTTGGTTTGCTGGAGCTTCTGTGGCTGAAAATGAACCAGCAGCAGGTGGCAGCAGTTTGTCACACTTCCAGCCTCCTCTGGGTTCACAGGCAACAATTTCTGGCCACATAAATGACTTTTTGCCTCCTGGATTTGTTCTATGTTTCTGCAGAAAAGAGCATTGACCCTTCTGAAAAGGTTTTCTATTAGACTTCAAAGAAAGCTTGGTACTGGGCAACTCCTGGTGATGCTGAGTATGTCCAGCCACATATTCTGGCTTCCTTGGAAGACTGCCTGCATGGATGCAGACAACAGTGATGTTCTAGGAAGCTCAGGTGCAACGACGAAGAAAGGGGTATATACGTATTCTGTCAGTCTCTTGGGTACCACAAGCATCTCCTGAGTTACGTGTGATGATCAGAATCACTTATGCAGACCTGTAAAGCAAGACTATAAAGCACTCAAATATTCCCTATGAAGTGAACCTATTAATTGCAGCGCTACATTTTGCTGCATCTGAATACATGCCAGTAATGTATTTTTTGTTTATTTCCAATTAACATGCATGGTTTCTTCCTTCTTAACTTGCACTTTATAACACAAGCAGTGTTACAAAGGATATGTAAGCTAATTGTTTTGCCCTGAAATGGCCGTGTTTTTCATCTGATAGCTACAGTTACTGTGTGCAGGAATGCTGTTAAAACCTTAGTAAACATTATTAGGCACAAAAAGAATGATGATTGTCAATAAGCACTAAGCTGTGGACTAATGGAATGATGCATGGTACAATGTAAGAACAAGGGGAAACAACAAAAGGAATTCCACACTTGCAAGTAAGCTGAGGTTTGTGAAATCTCTAAAGACAATTTCAGCAAGGTAAAGAGCTATTATGCACATGCTGAAAATTCTGCTGCTTAGTAGAACAAGATTGTTCTGAGAACCTTAGTAAAAACATCTATTTTCATGTCCTTACCAAAGGGAAAAAAGGGACAAAAGCTGTAGCAGTGACTGGTTTCCAGCTAGCCCTTCAGCCACCGGCCACAGAAGCTACGAGCAGGCAGGCGAGGCTCGCAGCCCACGCAGGTTCTTTGCAGAGCAGTAGCAGTGGGGAACGCAGCCCACGGCGTGACAAGAAAGTGGGGCTCTATCCAGGTGCAACAGGGAGGAGTTTATTGAGGGGAGGGTGTCCTGGACAGAACAGTGACACTGGGGATGCATGGGGTTTTGAAGGGAGGTGGGTACCAACGGCGTGGAAAGGGTTCTGCCAAGAGGGTAACAGCGTGGGTGGAGAGTGACAACTGTCGGTCAACAGGGGGACAAATAGGGAGAAGGATGGGGAGGAGACTCTGAGCCCCAGCCAATCCTTCGACGCTCTCCCTGGAACCTTCTGGAAGGCAGGGAGAGGCCTGGACAGGATTGACAAGGGCTGGGGGAAGGGTTTACAGAACTGACAGGTGGGGGGGAATGGGGAAAACCCAAGTAGGGGAAAATCAAAGAGGTACATAGAACAAACCATTTTAACATAGTAAAACATTAAATACAGAATAGAACCAGAAAAACCCCAAAGACAAGCCACCACAAAAAGTCTATACATACACATTATGATATGTAGAAGAGCACCATAGGTAAAACTATGCATGTTCTAGCTTGTATTAATTTTTACCATTTAATCCATAGAGTGCTTACAGCTCCACTCAGGGAAATGGACACTAGAGCTGTGTGTGTAGAATCAGTTTATTCTCACATGTTGACAGTAAATAATGTCACCCTCTTGTGTGTAGTATGGACAATATATTATGAGGTAGATGCATTATTTAAACACAGAACATTGTCATAGTGACCTTGAACAAGTGAACCAGGACATACTTTCTAAAAGGATTTTAATGAAAGGCAACATGCCTTGCTAGATAGAGAATCTCTCTTCCACTAACCCAATATTCCATTCCTGTTTATTAGTGATTTCCAACATGAATTTTCTGAGATTCATTCATCTCTTGATTTCTGTTTCCTCTGTTCCATGATGAGGATACTCCTCCTGGGCATACTCATGAACTCCTGTTCAAAGTGGTCAGACTGACAGAGGGGAAATACTGTCTGATATGCAAGTAAAAATGAACTTGTGGTGGTTAAAACCAGAAATAACCCACTGAAGGGTTATATTTTATTTTGCTTTTGTCCTGGAACCTCAAGGGGGTGAAGGATACAAATATTTGTATTTTTATGTTTTCTAATGGTAACAAGCATTTTCTACACTCTTAAAAACTATCTTATCAAGCTGTTGTACCAAGCTGCATCACCAATATAGTCTGTGACAGTGGAATTAGAGATTTTGGAGCTAATTTTCAAATTCACAGCATCTGTGTTGAAAGAGACCACAGCTTTGCAGGACCCCACGTGGTGAAATTCAGCAGGACAGTGCTTTTTCTTTTTTGTGACTTCTTGTATGCCATGTATCTGAGGTGCTAGAGAAGGTAGGCTATTGCAGTGGTGAAGATTTTAGGCCATATCTCTATAGAAGAGAGCTTGCAGGCTGGCTTGTTACAGGGGATATGGGAAGATGGTACCATGAAGTTCCAGCTCCCAATTTTAATTTATTATCTAATAATAATAAAAGAAATAAAAATGAGAAAAAATAAAAATGAGTGGTTCAATTAGCCTGATTGTGCTTGAATTTGTAGAGTCACAGAATAATAGAATCATAATGTATCCTGAACTGGAAGGGTCACTGAGTCCAACTCCTCGCATGCTGTATTTAGCAGTATTTGTCCTAGACAAGCATTTTCTTTAGCAATTTGAACCCCATTATTTACATTCTCATGTCTCTAGAATATTTATTGAATGTTTCTCCCAACTCAAATCTACTAGTCAGCAAAATGTTAAAATTGATATATACAGCTATATAATTGTCTTATATCAGCCATCCATATGATGTTTCTGACATGAAATTCTAATAGCTCTTGGAAGAGTATGAGCAGACAGTTGTAATGCATTGTAATTCATGGACTAGATCCCAGTAGAATTAGTACACCCATAAGTTTATCTGTTAATGCTCATCAAGCTGCAAGTTCTAACTTGTGTGTTCCATTTGCTTTACATTAATATGCTAACACAATCAGATTGGCAGTTCATATTAATTAAAACCAGATTAGGAACTAGAGAACACCAACATTTTCTAGAAAGAATATTCTTAAAAATAAACACAAAGTAGAAACAATGACTGACAATAACTAAGAAAAAACATTACACAAATCTAAGATATAAATCCACCTACAAAATCTAGTTAAAAACATCACACCTATGTACATAGAATGTAAATAATTTGCCTAGCTGACCCTTGTTTCAATCACTCATTTTTTTACTTCATTTTACATATGAGAAGAGTTGTTTATTTCCGGTTTCTAGGCATGTTTGAATACCCACACCTTAAATTAGAGTACAGCGTGGAGGGTCTTAGGTGGAGACGAGAATGGGTAGTTCCTGGGAAATGTTCTCACTGCTAGCCAGGACAATCTATGACTTGACTTCAGCTTCAGGGCAAAGAATTGTCTGAAGGCTATTTTTCAACTTCCCGGTATTGCTAGGTCTTCTGGTCATATGAACTTGTCTTTTCCTAAGAGATTGTGCCTTTCCATCATATTAGTATAAGACTGTGAGAGCAGCTGTATTTCCTGTTCAAACTTTGTCCCTTAGGGCTGTGAAAAGTGACCTTCCAGCAGATTCTGCTTATGACCCTTCAGCTTCCTGAATAACTGGCAGAGAAGATTACTTGGAATGTTTTCAGGAAACAAC
This sequence comes from Hylia prasina, assembly GCA_013397195.1. Taxonomy (NCBI): domain Eukaryota; kingdom Metazoa; phylum Chordata; class Aves; order Passeriformes; family Sylviidae; genus Hylia; species Hylia prasina. The sequence goes on along the minus strand of VYXD01013154.1, from coordinate 509,539 downwards.
TTTTTGCTAACTAGTGGAGAACTCCCCCACATGTGTTTGCTGCCTTTTTTCATTGTTGGGGTACTGCTTCCTTTTATGGAGGAGTTATTCTAGTCCCTACAGTACCTGGCACAATCCAGTATCTAGAGAGATAAATTTGAGGTATCGCAGCTGCTGCTGTTTTGACACAAAAAGCACATTCCTTCTCCACTTTGTATTTTAACTATTTTATTGGTAATAGAGAGATTGAATCGCTTTCTCTGTCCTCCTATTGTTAGGCAGACTTACCTTTGACAGGTAAAGAAGAAAGTACCAGCTGAGCTGAACATGTTGTCTGTGACCCATGAAGAAAAAATCAGTAGCAACAGGCATGTCAGGAGCAGATTTTATTAGGTAACTCAGAAACTTGTTATGGTTTTAACAGCTTTTAATGTTTGACTGAACCAGTCCAACTATTCTTTGCACAACCCTGAATCAATGGGAGCAAGGGCAAGTTCATAAGTGTTAAAGCTATTCTTTTTAAAGCCTGACTTTGGGGGAGAGATGAAGAGATAACAAGCAAATTCCAGGACAACAAGTATCTCCCTAAATCTGGAAGGATGACATTCTGCAGACAGGAGGACAACTGGCAATTAGTAAGGGTTTCTTGGGGACACTTGTCTTGAACATAATGTGTCCAGCTTAATTTGAATTGTCTTAGGTACTATTCTCCTAGCTATTATTAAAATTTAAATTTGCTTTAATTAGCCTTTTTAAAAAAGCCCAGAACAATGCAAACATTAATGTTCATAATATCAGTGGCTTTTTAATTACAGTATGCAATGCTTTGCTAAATTTGAGAAGAAGAAGTCTGTTTTATTAAAGTTGGACTTGAAGCATATTCACCTGAATGTGTATGTTTACATCAAGCCTGTAGGGATTTAAGTCTGTTCTTCAACACCCATGTGGTTACAGTAAAACTAGATCCCAAACAGGTTACTGAGTTGCAAGAGTTATTTGCATGAAGGGGGTGCTGAAAACACTGTAAGCAGAGTAACTGAAACCGTAATAAACCAAATAAACTTGCTCACATCTACTGCCAGTTCAGGGAGATGCAAAGTTCTTAACAGCACAGTTATAGCCCGACTTCGTCTCAGACAGAAACTGCACTGGTGGGATGGGGGCCAGGGGAGGAAACCATTGCTAAAGCATACCTGGCACTTCCAAGTGATGAAATGCCTTTAAAATACTGACATTTAAAGCAATCATAATCTCAGTTGAGAATTAGTTTATTCTGCCATCCTCTGAATCCTTAGCCTTACTGCTCTAAAATACAGGTGTCATGCAGCTGACAACAGGCCCATTAACTCTGTCAAATGATTGCTTTCCTATTTTCAAACATGGTAGGATATTAAGTATTCAGCCTCGGCTATCAACAGCTGAGTGTCAACTTTCAGCAGCAGGTGTAAGTCCCTCAGCACAGTGCCCAATAATGCACTAGGTTAAATACATCAGCATTTTTTACTGTATTCCCTACTCCTTCCCCCTAACCCAGCCAAGAATTTTCCAGCGATCTTTTAGGTGCATGTTTGTAAAACATACCTTTGTTCGGGCAAGTATTTACTAAAATATATGTTTAGGCCATACCAGAGCTCCTCAAACCAACTTAGCACAAGTGACTTCTGTAACCAGGAACAATCCATGGGAAGTGTTGTACTTTAAAGTTTTCTGCTTCACACTTCTCTCTTGTTTTCAACCTTATTTCAAAGCATTTGTGCAGTGTTACTTTCCAGTGCACTGTGATGTGTTTAACAGATTCCGACGCCTCTGCTTTGAAGGTGCAGACACATCACTGCTCTGAAGATGGAGCTAAAGATTTTTGCAAAGTTTAAAGGAACGAAACACAAAAAGAAGAGATAAAAAGTTTTTGGGTTTTCTTTTTCCTTGTAAAGAACTGATAAATAAACCATGTTTTCCTGACTGCAGCTTATAGAGTTGGACATCTGTAGCTCATTAGTTTACAACTGTCATTCAAACCAATTAATTGAAAGAATTAGGTGCTTTCTAAAAGAGGGACAGCACAAAAATAACTTCACTTTTTGGAGATTTCTTTTAAAAGTGTTTCTGCCATTATCACCTGCTAAGCACAGACTAACATATTGTTCCAAATCTATTATCTTTTTTTCCCCCCTCTTCTTTCTCCTTTGCATCATCTACAGCTTGGTTGGTATGTCAAAAATATCCAATAGTTCCATTCCTACCCAGAGTTTTCATTTTTGGAGAGGTACATTTTAGACTCCAGACCTGGGAAAAGACCCTTTGGATGCTTTGTTTCTCACCATACAGTGACCTTGTGCTTGAGTACTAAATCCTCTACATGGTAGTTCTAGATCTGATTGAAATGATTTTAAATATTCTTTCCATGTTAATGGTCTGAATTTCAAGGAGATTTTCCAGTATTTTAGGTCTCTTAACAGTTTTCTGTTTGCAAGATTATTGCCAAATATTCTGATTTTTTTTTGTTTTGCTTGACCTGATTAAACTGTAATGGAATTTTGTGGTGGCACAGGGTCTGCCTCTTGAGTCAGATGGAGAACTCAACAGGATTTTTAGCTGAATGATAAACCATCCCTACTAAACACGCACTGAGGGTGATGTCTAGGAATTTGTGTTCCTAGGACTCTAAATTTGGCCAGCTTGTAGGGATTCCAAATCACTTTGATAATTAGGTCCAATCCATGCTGAATCTTGAGTGTTCAGACCTGCTTTACATTATCAAGTCTATTGTGCCATTCAAATGGATTCAAAATGTAAAAATGTAAACTTAGCTAGATCTTGTATGTTCAGCCCTGAAAACCATACATGACTACTGGCTTTGGAGCACCAGCTACAGGAACTCGTCAGACCAATGTTGCTTACAGTGTCCCTTTTACGCTCACTACTCTTTCTATGAGGGCTTCTAGAAATTCCAGAGGAATCAGAAGATCAGTAGTATTTTATGCTTCTTAATTTTTTTCTGAGGAACTATAGTTGATCTGTTGCACAGAATCACAGAACTAATTAGGTTGGAAAAAACCTCTGGGATAATGGAGTGCAACCTATGGCTGAACACCGTGTCAATTAGACCATGGCGCTGTCAAGTCCAGTCTTTCCTTAAACACCTCAAGGGATGGTAAGTCAATAATTTCCCAGAGTAACCTGTTCCAATGTGTCCAAAAACCCTTTTGGTGAAGAAGTTTTTCAAAATATTAATTTTAAACCTCCTCTGACACAACTTGAGGCCATTTCCTCTTGTCCTGTTGCCTGGGAGAAGATGCCAGCCCCCTGGCTACAGCCTTCCTCCAGATGGTTGTAGAGAGTGATAAGGTCACTCCTGAGCCTCCTTTTCTCCAGGCTAAACAACCCCAGCACCTCCAGCCACTTGTCATAGGACATGCATAGTCTATGTCCAGTTTTGTGGTTTATAGATCTCAGAGAATAAAATAGTTCCTAAAGTTGTTAGCTTTTTTATTGAAAAACCATTCCTCAGCACATCCTTGACCAGTGGCAGCTGGGAAGACCACAAAATCATGCTTTCCCAAATTGATTTGCTCTCCAATGGACACTTGCATAAAGGTCAATTGTTTTCTTTTCAGAATATAGGGGTAAAAATTTGTATTACAGTGTTTGCTAAAAACACTACATATAAAAAGAGTTCTCAGGATTATGTTTTTAAAACAATTTACATTTTCATTGACAGAGGCGAGCCAATTGGCTCAAAAATACCTTTTTAACAGATTCACATAATAAAGATAGTTTATGAAAGGGATTTCCCAACTTCCTGGAGCTGGGGATAGGGAGAGGGGAGAAAGAATATCAGATCAAACTGGTCTCATTATAACATCAACTTGTAATCCTGTTTAAGATGACTATAGGTAAGTACCACCTCTTGGGACTCTAGAAGGCCCAAAAAGCTGCACTGTGAAAACTTCAGCTGCCTGAGCTCCTGGGGAAAGGAGAGATTTTCTGTTAATTGTGAAGGTCTGTGACTTCTGACAGTAGTCAAATGCTGTGAGCACCAAGATGCCGTTTGAACATCCCTGGCAAGCTCATTGCTAAGTAAGAAACAGAAGGATAACACCATTAGGTTAACTCAAGATAAAGATTTTCATAGAGAATACTACCAGGAATAGGTGGGTCTGAAGGAAGGCAACTGTTATTCATAGATTCTCAGAGATGACACTTCTACATCCTGTATTGTATAAGTTGCCCTCATTTTTTTGTTAAAAATGAAATATAGACACCTGCTATTTCTTGACCTCATCTCCAAGCTGTTTCTGTGATTTTGCCTGTTGGATCAAAGAATACCTCAGTGTCAGATTTGAAGCCATAAGGTGAAACTTCAGATCACTCTGTTCTGTCTTCTGCCTGAGGAGTTCCCAACCCACTCACATGAGTGTGCCAGCAGCAGCATCAGAGTAGAACTAGAAAATCATTTAAGTTGGAAAAGACCTTTAAGATCAAGTTCAACCATAAACCTAGCACTGCTAAAAATACTACTAGACCATGCCCCCAGGTGCCATATCTACACTTCTTTTAAATACCTCCAAGGATGGTGACTCAATCACTTCTCCGGGCAGCTTGTTCCAATGCTCTGACTGTTTCAGTGTTGAAATTTTTTCCTAATATCCAGATTAAACTTCCCTGCAGCCAGTTCAGGCCATTTCCTCTTATATATCACTTTTTACCTGAGAAAAGAGACATACACTTTTCCTCACAGCTTGCAACCATTGGAAGTATTGCTCTCACTGCTTTCTGATTACAATTTGCACCTAAAATCTCCAGTGCAAAAATGTGAAGATTGGCTCACCCAAATTTTGAAGAAATCTTGGTTCTTTATAGGAGTTCTTCCCTAAGACTGATCATAATTCTTATTACCAGTTTGAACCTATGATTTTTAGATATGTTCTTAGCCTTTGCGGGCAGGAAAAATAATGTACACAAGTACTTCAGCCTTGCAACAATCACTGCACTGGAGTGCGAACAATTCTTATAGCAAAATGCAGTAACTATGACTTTTATGATTTTTACCTTGGAGACTGAAAGATGTTTTCTTTGAATGTGTAGTTTACAATGGTCAAAGCTTAATATTTTATATATATATATATATTTTTTTTTTCACTGAAGATACCAGATTATTTTTGTAGGTTCAACTTGTTCATACTCCTGCCTCTCACCATACCTACTCTATTTCCTGTATGAAAGGGCTCCTTAGATTTCAAGAGGGATATGCTGTTACACTTGCCTCTGTGTCTACCTCTTCATAGGGTGACTGTAAAGCATTTTTTTTCTTTGGGGAGAACTACCTAAGTTGTTCCATCCTAAGCTGAGATGAAAATTTTGGAAAATTCCAGTGCTGAAAGTTTTAGACCATTTCAGTTGCTGTGGTTTTGATGTTTATCCTTGAGTAGAGAGATGATAGAAAATACAGGGAAAAGCAGCAGATAACTATTATTGTGTTACTAGCCATCTGATAAACTTGCCAGGAATGTTACCAGCTCTCCACCTTTTGTAAAGTATTTTCTCTGGTAACCATGAGTTTCCACCACATGTCTTCTCTTGTCCATTTTCCCCCAACTAATTTTCCATCTTCTTCTGTTCAGCTCCCTGAAAAGATGCTATTGAGCAAGCAGCTGTGCTTAGTAAAGAAGTTGTGCATGTTTTACAATGCACGTTTTTAGCAGCCTCCTCCCTAGAAGTAGCAGCTGTCAATGACACAAAGTTTTGAAAGTTGCCAGCACATAAGGGTGTGATATAAAATATTCCCTGTAAAAGGAACAAAGTAAAAAATAAAGCTAAATTTCCAGATGCTACTTTTAGTTGAGTTGGTTGCAAGCACACGTGAATCCATATAGTAATTAACTCTTCAACACAGGAACCAGAACAATAGTGCAAAGGATGCTACTGTTCAAAACAGCTAAAGGTTAAGAATGCCATGATTAAGCATTGAGAATCAGAAATACTCTGCAAATAGGCTATATGCAAGACAGTATAATTTTAAAGGTGGTTTGTTTTTTTTTTTTTTTTTTTTTTTTTTTTTTTTTTTTTTTTTTACAACTCAAACAANNNTTTTAAGAACAAAAGCATAAAAAAGCAGGTCAGAACCACAGAGAATTGCTTTGGCTTAGCTTTTACAAAAATAGGAAATAAATGCATGAAATTATAATAGGAAAAATACTATTTTAAATAAATAAACTGATTTCTCCTCATCATTTGCTGAAGCACTTGTGAAAATATCTATGGAGAAATCTCATAGTCAGGGAGATGCAATTGAAAATGAATGCATCAGTGATTTGCTTATGTGGGAGATACCAATAACATTTGACACAGAGAATGAAATTATAGTTCTCCTTTCTGGAAATATTTCTCCTACATTGGTAGAGCTGACATTCAACAAAGAATAACTACAAATTCAATTTATACAGTAGGAAGCTATTAAACATCTCTTTATCTTTTTCTGCTTTGGTATGGTTTGTAGAAGTACTGACTTATGAGATATTTTTTTATTTCTATTTCCTGTCTTGTTTTGTTTTCTCAGATTACATATCTTGGTTTAGATAGAAAGGAAAACATTGAGGCTCAATTTATATGATTCCACTTGCTTTAACAGCAAGACAAGGATGAACAAGAACAAGAACAGAATTCCACCCTGGAGGTTTTTTGCTTAGGGAAATTAGAACACATTGAAATTAAGATTTTCATTAAAATGAAAAGTGGATTTTTTGTCCCATCCTAACTCATAGATGCAAAGTAGTGCTCTGTGTCACTACCTAGGATAGTCCCTGTACTGGTGATGTTACATGGATAAAACCTAATTTTGGACTTTACAAACTTTTTTTTTACTTATAAGTACACAACCAGAGCATGAAAAAGAGAGTGTTTTATGAAGTTATAATGTTTGAATTTCTCCTGGCTATTATGTATTGTCATTCTCTTTTGCTTATTGTTTTCACACTCTGTGAAAATGGAAAGAGCTGTCACAGAAAAAACTGTAGGAAACTAATTGGAAATCACTCAAAGTTTGATTAATTAAGTGTAATTTACTTTTTGGCATTTTTGAAAGGAACAAATGCTTTCCTACTAAAGTAAAGTTGCTGAGTTTTGTTTTATCAGAGCTAAGCTGCTTTCTTCTGAATATAAATGTTTCGATTCCCTTATTTTTATTTAGCATAAAGTCACAATAAACTCTGCATAATCTCTGAGCCATATACACTGCTGCATTATATCAATTTAATGATGATATAACTCAGTGAAATAAAGAGAAACAAAAATTTACTGACTTAAATATACAATGCTAGTTATACCCAGGTAAATTAATCCTATAATATAATACCCATGTATTTTGGGTCTTATGCTTGAAAAAGATGTTGTGTGAAGTGAATAAAGAAATCAATATAATATGGCATTATTTTACAGATTTTGAGTATAAAAGTATGCTAAATTCTGTACTTCTATTTAATAGGTTCACAAACTTGAAAAACATACATCTAAGAAACAAAATGCCAAATGCCATTTCCAATATATTCCTAAAAACAAGGTAAATTTATGTTATCATTATCTTCTTGTAGTTAATTTACAGCCTGGCGTGAAATTCTTTTAGGGAAAGTTGCTACTATATGTTCAGACTAGTTTTAGATTAAGTATGAAGCAGACAAGCTATTGAGTTAAAGAAAGAATAGGTTGAGGTATTTTTACTCCAGTAAAGTTCTTTTCCAGTGTCAGAAGTGAATTCCTGAAATCCCATGTTAAGACCGCAAAACAACTAGAATAATGTTAACAAATTCTTATTACTTTTCCGGCTCTCTTGGTACCATTTACTTCCTTGTTGATTCTATTTGTATTGAAATCATGATGTAAATGCCTGTGAATTTGGAGGTTTATGTATACAACATTTCATGCTTTACCGGTCAACCACACATTCCTTTTTTTTTCATCGTCCAAGGATGTCAAGATTGCAATAAACACAAGACTTGTCAAATTCACTGGCAGTAAAAAGTGTTGGCCTTTAGCCAGTTTTTTGACTTACAGATATGTGCTCTGACAGCAAATGTTCAAAATGTGTAGGAGAAGAAATTTGAGAACTGATGTATTTCAATTTCTTAAGAAAAGTTGAGTTGCTATTACTGGGCTTCATTAAACTCATTTTGGCACAAGGCCGTGTTGTCCCATATTAAAGTCACTTGAAATACATGCATCAGGTATTTGTAAATATAACTGATAGATGAAGAATAGATTTCTTTTGATTTATAACATATGTTTTGACCTGTTTTAGAAAAGGAGAATTTCATTAAGGTTAGTAAAAATCTGAAAATGTAGACAGTAAAGAGTAAGGAATAGCAGATACAGTAAATAAATGACCAACAGATGAAACAGCTAACTACGAAACTGTCCAGCCCACCTGGTGCTGCATATGCCTCATTTTTCAGGTGCTCCAACTGAACTGCTCACAGAAGTTTCTGCTTCTCAAATGGCAAATAGTTCCTACAAAAGGGAAAAAAGAAACAGAAGAAATCTTTAGAATCACAAGCCTTTCACATCTTCAAAAACATTTGTGCCCGTGTCTTCAATTTACCACCACAAGACAGACACTTAAAAATTGAAACTTTGGAAAAACAGACAGCTCTCTGTCTGCTGCTACAAGTTACTGGGGGAAAAAACAGGGATGAACACCTGGCTGAACAACTGCTCTGCGGCACCAGCTTGTGTTCTTGTTCTTGTGAACACACAGAGAGGACTACAACAGTCAAGTTAAACAATATGGAGAAGACCACTGAACATTCTCACGGTGTTTGGTGCTATTGGATGTCAGCAAGGTAGGAAAACCTATTTCTACCTTTAAAAAAAAGAAAAACTGCAACTTACCACAACAAAACTTCCTTGCTTGGAAACACTTTTACACTTGCCATTAGTCCAATTAACAGGGATGTTTGTTTTCTTATTCTCCTTGAAATACCATGGCACTGTCTTTGTTTAGCAAGGTAGCTTCATTGTTTTGATATTTGATACATCATAAGCAAGCCTCTCTCCCATGTAACAGATTTTTCAGAATATTACTGCATTTAGTCTACTTTCCTAAGGTGGGGGAAAACCTCAGAAAGATGCTAACTCTGAGAGAAAACAAATACAAGAATATCAGAAAAGAAAAGATTGCATATTTAGTGTTGTATTTCCTAAACTAGAGCATGTATCCAAATATGGAAACATCACACTTCTGACAAAATCTGTAATGTGAAAATGAAGTTATACAAGAACAGATCATCCTTGTTAAAATCATAGAACACTGTACAGGAGAGGCATTTAATTTATGTTTTCAGAGAAACAAAAAAATGGTTCTGAGAATTCTCTTAAGAACTTAGAAAAATAAATAAATGTCATGATCACAGAGTTATAAAAACAAGCCTATTTCTTCAGAATTATACAACAAAACCCCCACAGATTGTTAGTTTCTTTGCAAAATAGACATGAAAAATATAATATATAACCCTTCATCCTTGTTAAACCTGACAATTACTGTCACTGGCTCATATATGGATCTTTTTCTTTTGTCAGCCTTATATTTTGCAGCTTTTTGATGCTGTGCTCAGACAGTGACATTTTAATAAAACTTTGGTATGTCTGTGTTGAATTTTAAGCAAAATTACTGTTCACAAAAAATGGATAGGGAGGAGAATCTTCCCAGACAGGGGACTGCCAGAGAAGATCAAATCTCCAATGTTTTATCTTCATAGGTGGATGGTGCACAAGGTTCTGATGACAACAATGGTCCTTTAAAAAAACAATTGCTAAACAAGCAGGTACTCTGTTAGAAAAGACAGTCAAGAAGAGTACTGTCCTCTCTTTCACAGTCCGTACTTGGTGCTACAATTTTTCTGCTTAAATTGTTCTCACAGTGTGCAGCCTTAATTTTCTGATCAGCTATTGTTAGTCAGAGATCTTGCTACATTAGATGGGTAGTGGCTTCATCCTTTAGAGCTTTCTTTACTCCCCTTGAATATCTCCCATTTACAAGACTCCCTCTCTCAAAAAGAGACACCACCTCAGTGCTCTACAGAGTAGGGTACTTAGCCAGAATGCCATTGCACCTTCTATAAGGTCTGTCAGGTATCCTCTTTTTGGTACTCTTGGATCATCTCCTACTAATGTCACACAACAGACTGTTCTGCAATCACTGCACAAGCAGAACAGTGACTAGCAATTGCCATTGTTTCTGCTCTTAGCCATTCCTTTTTCCTCTAATGCGATTCCTAATGGCTAGAATATCTTTTGAACGCCTTGAGCTACCAGGTAAGCTTCACAGCAAAAAGGAAAGTTCTATTTTGCTCATTAGGAACAAAATGGGATATTCACAGCCTGCTCTTGCAATCCTCCTTTTTTTGCTTCTCAAAGTCATGGTCTGGCAGCACCCAACCAGTTCATTATTGATGATAAATTGCACCAGGGCACTTCTCAGTCCTGCAGCTACCCTCCCTTTACCAAGAGACAGCCTCTTCTCTCCAGGGCTGGCCATCTGTCAGGTAGCTGTGAGCAGTAACACTGCTGCTCCAAGATTGATGTTCTGTTGAGGGGTGAAACAATGCTGTTTTGAGGCTTTTGTCCAAAGATATTTTTCCTGTTTCAAAATGGAAGATGTGCCCTATCAGAAAGGCAGAAACACTGCTTCATTTTGTGGTTGGAAATTTTGAATGTACCAGTGGCCACTCGGATCTACAAATCATGAAAAGAATATTCCTTTCAAGAACAGGACGAACTGTATGGGCAGGCTTTGAAACAATTCAGTGCAGTGTTTTACTGCAAATACTGCCTATCTGATACAATATAACTCTTCCTTAAAGACAAAATTAAGAACTTAAGAATTCCATCATTGTTGCTTTAGTTTCCTTAATTGGAAACATTTGACTCTACTCTTTAATTTAAAATAGTCGGTGAGAGTGCTTCACTTAGGAAGTATTGGATTGCTCTAATTCTTGAAACAACTTCTGAGTTTTAATCTGCAACTAAACTCTAAGGTGACTTTTCTTGCAATTTTAGAGACCATTTTTAATCTGTTTTGAATTCTGCATTTCCATTGCCTAAGGTTTTGCTTCTCTTCCCAGAGAAATTCACCGATTTTCCTCATGACTTTGAAATCTGCCCTGAGTATCAACACCAGGTTTTACTGGGTTTGGATCTACACTGCTGTAATACTTTTATTATCAAAAGCATTTAATTTTTGATTAGCTTTATTGTCTTTTGCTGATCAAACGGTGGTTTTCATATTCTGAAAAATTTATATTAATTCTTTCTGTACCCCAACATTGTTACAAAGTTCAGGCAGATTGTTTGTCTATTGTTCTAAATCAGCTTCTCAGTGGGGCCATAAGTGTGGAAAAATTTGACAATTTCCATATTCTCTCTGGGGACAGAATTGCAAACACTGGCTGAAATGCATAATTGTTTTCTGATTTTTTCCACTGGTGGGTTTTTAATTCCTTCTCCTTCATCTTCAGCAGTCCTCAGCAATTCCATCAGAGTAAGGAGATACACAATCAGAAGAGCCTGTCTTGCCAGGAATCCAAAAGAGACTGCATTCTTTAACAGCTGGCTTTCTATCTGCTTCATTGTTTTCTATTGTTCAGTAGTACTTCTTACAGGTCCTGTTATTGACCTTGGAAAAATTGCCAGATTTTTCTGCCCATTGAGGGATGACACTTCCTTCCACTGAAATACTTTTATTAAATCAAGTTTTTATTTGTTACAGAAGCTAAAGCAGCCTGAATGTTATGCTTTGTAACTGTTTATTGTGTACAGTTTGCTCTGAGGAACTCAGCTCTCTTGGAGGAAAAGCTCCAATTTCCATGCCTGAATGTTGAATGTATCTTATTACTACTACTAATGTAAACATGCATTTGAAGTGACTACTAAAACTATAATTTGGTGATGTAAAGTGTGTTAGTAGTGGTGTCTTTGCAGTAAGGTGCTTAAACCCTTGTGCTCATTCCTTTCTTTACAACTGCTGAGTGATGTTGAATCTAATGTGGGTTTTACGACATCAGTTTGGGAACTGTGCAGACCTACTGGACTGATTTTTTGTAGGTTAAAATGTATATAGACATTAGTAGGCACTAATATTCTTTCCTATCTCAGTTAGGTCAACAGGAACTAGACATAGTGAGGAGAAAACAATTCTATCTGAAAGACTCGTTCACCTGGCCTGTAGTCTAAACTTGTAGGGGCTTCTAATACTGGCTGATATGGCTGTAGCAATCATATCTACCATGCCAAAATCTGGATGAACTCTAGTGAATTTAGTGTCTGCTTGCTCTAAGGTATTCAAGTGAGACAGTGACGGGCACACAACACTGTTGTATCAAATAGGTATTTGTCTAAAGTAGGTTAAAAAGATGCCTTTCAGTTGCTCCCCAGGCCAAAGGAGACATAGTACCAAACAACAGGATAATTTCCCCCAGTCATAATTATCAGGGATGAACTGACAATGTGCTGAGTCCTTTGTGTAAGAACCCACATTGAATTTGATAATGAAAAATACAAAAATCTTCTTGATCAAACTTGACTCAAAGAAGTAGGAATCCTCAACTGTTTAAATACAGTCTGAAAGAAATTATACCATGTGTCTTCTTGCAGTTGTTTCCTTCCAAGAATAAGTCTCCTGCTGGGTTCTGGATCTTTCCCGGTAGTGGACTGCTTGAATTGCTGAAAAGCATTTTATTTAATTAATAGCTTTTATTTAATCCTTTTATTTAATTAATATCCTTTTATTTAATTAATAGCTATTAAATCTTATGTGGTCAATTGCATTTAGCAGTATTTAGACATGACTCCTTGAGGAGAAATGTGCAGGTCCTGAGGGTGAGTATACTCACATTGTGAAATATCTAACTGTGCCTACACTGTGAAAATCAAACAAGCTAGCAAATGGCTAGCTACAGAAAATTAACACAATATGATTTCATACTAAATATAAACAAAATAATTTAACTTTTCCACAAAAAGCTCTGGAGGCAATGTTCTCTCTCTAAATGGGTGAGTTAGACAATGAAGTTCACACTAAATCTTTTTTAAAAAATCCTTTTCTCTACTAGAGGTAAGTTCAAGGAACCAAAGTATGTAATCTGTTGTCTGAATTTAAACATTACAAACATCTACCCCCTAACACTGACAAAAGTGTTTTTTTAAAATGCCTGTTACTATTCTCTTTTTATCTCACTTGGATGATGACTCAATTAAAAAATTATTTCATCCTCACTTTAAAAACCTTCACCTACAACAGAAAGAGGCTGTTTTTGAAATAAATTGAAAGTCTTCAGGAGATGGAACTGAAAAGTTTTGAGGGTGAGAAGATACACAGCTGCTGGGCAATTCACCCTGCCTGCCATCTATAGCTGACATTTGTTAGAGCCTTCAAGCCACTTGTGCAAAAAATCCGCAGTGGTTCCTCTGTTCCTGTTACTGAATTTCAATCAGTCCTATAGGATTTATTCCTGAAGTGAATCAATAGAGAGAGTTATTTTCAAAAGGCTTAAGAATTCTATACCTTATTTGCATTTAGAACATTATTTCAGCTCCTTTCCCACAGAGCAAATATCACCAGCAGCAAGACCACATCTTTTCATATCTGTAAAGGGAAAAGGACAGTTTGTCACTTTGGGCAAAGATATAAAGATATTATTGGCTTATGTATTTGAAGATTTGTTTCTAAAAATCTGCCTGGAAAAATACAAAAAAAAAAAAAAAGGTAACTGTGCTCTTTGAATTTATGTAATGTTAATAATTTCAGAACAGACTGCATAGTAATCCTTCAGAAGGATTCAGAAGAAGCTCTGAAATAATGAAAAAATACCTTGGTTTTAAAAAAAGGAACAAAACTCACTATAAGCTCAAATTAGCTCAATTTAGAAACAGATCACAGATCACATTGCCTGGCATCAGGAGTTTTTACCACTTCCAAGTATGTGGACGTCTACAGATTAGGAAATGGCAAAAAATGTTTTAACTGAAACATTTGTCCAAATTTCAGATATAATTTTGACTGCCCTTTTTTAATGACTACTTATGTACTTAGGCACTATTAGCATGGACATGTATCTAGAGTGGATATTGACACTGATGATAATAAGAACATCACTAATGAATATGTTCTTATTGCATTGCTGAGAACCTGACACCACATAAAAACACCTGCAAGCAAAGTTTGCTGGTTTTCATACCGAATTCCATCTGTGTGGATTATTTAATCACAGAAACACAGAATATTCTGAGTTGGAAGGGACCCACAAAGGTCAGCAAGTCAACTCTTGTTGTGATGAATTGTGCATGCAGGGATCAAATCCACCACCTTGACATTATTGTCACTGTTCTCTAACCAACTGAGCTAACCTCAGTTTAGACATAACTCACAAAGTAATGTATAACATGTAAATATCTGACAAAGCATATATTTTATATAAGCAAGTAAAAATCTTAAGATCATTTAACTTTTGTCATAAAACTGCACGAATTTAAAAGTTCTCACCACAGCATTTACTCCAATGACCATTTTTTCAGTGGTGAAAATGAAAAATTGATTTGGTACAGGATATTCTCCTTGGGAGAATAGCCCTTAATGTGTTCTCTTAATCAAGCGCTGGACTTCAATGATCCTTGTGGGTCCCTTCCAACTCAGGAAATTCTATGATTCAATGAAATAACATTGAGTTGGATTAGTAAAAACTGAAGATGAATGAAAATAGGATAAAAGAATAGAATGTTAGAATTCAGCACTTTATATTAACACATAAAGTTCACTTGAAAGTTGCATAATACACAGTTTAGTAATTGCTTTAAATGACATTTTGAATTGAGAATGGAAACTATAAAGGTTTTTTGTCACTGCCATCATTTGCATTTCAGATTGCCACATATATATCCCAGGATACTTTCTTTTAGGGAAAGCAGTAAATATATCTGTTATGCTGAAGTACTAGAGCAGAGGTACAGCAGTCCTGTGAAAAAGTCACAGAAGCATGGGAATTAAGGAGTTTTGGTCTTAGAGGCATCCCTCAGATCCATCTGGCAGCTAACAAACACAGGAAGTGACAATGATGTTTTGGGAAATTCTGGAACAGCACATAATAATTTGATCTTCAGTCTGAGCAATGTATATGTTTATTTCTTTCAAGTCTGTTAAGGAAAGAAAAGTGCTGCAAGATTTAAGACCAACAAAACTGGGTTCCAGATAAATCAGCATATGATTTAAAACTGTCCAGTCCTGAATTTTAAGCTGGCAACTTCATTTTATACTGTTGTTTAATTCTATGCACATTTTTAATGAAGTAGTTCTCCTAGATTTAACTAACTGCTGACATTACAATGTCAGAGATTTCCTGTGTTGGGTTTAAATTCTACAGTGCATCTTCAAGATGGAAAATAAGTGAAAGGGTTGAGAAACTCTATGGGTGTTCTGGTTGTGACACTCAGAAGTGTTTAATTCTTTGGTTGCAGATATAACAATAGCAAGATCTTCTACAGAGGGATATTCACTAACCCTTGTTTATGCCTCCTTAAAATGCAATGGCAATGGATTATATCAATTTTATAATAAAATTATTAAGAAACTAAGGGAATAACTTCATCGTTGTTTCAAGATTAAGATTACATCAAGCTTCATGATTCTGATTAGTTGCAAGGTAATGATTTCAGCATTTTTTTATTTGTATATAATGCAAACAAAGCCTTGAAAAATTAAATCTCCTCTTAAAAAAATCCTTGTAGTCTACTGTCTTTATAATCATAAGGCTCACAATGGCAAATTAACCCTCTGAATTGCTTCATTCGGCGAGTATAATTAATTTTCTTTCATGTGTGGAATGTACGACTTGCTTGAGCTTGTAGTGAATATATATATTTTTAATTGGTTTGGTGTCGCCAAAGCCTCAGAAAATACATGGCAGCCTGAAGAGTTATGGAACAGAAATCTTCCTGCTCCATTTGTTTTACCAGACATATATCAATTATTTACCGGGCAGATGATGCAATATTATTTAGGGTCATTGAATCTATGGAAAGTAGCATCTGACATTTCTGGAACACAGTGATATTGCAAGAACTTCCTGGTATTCTTTTATCAAAGGTGAGTCGCTAAGTAACCTCCAAGTTAGCACAAGGAAGATCAATTTGGACAAATGATTTTCCCTTGCCCACAGAAAATGTGCCCTAAGACATGAATACTAGAGTCATACTCAGAAATCCATAAGAACTGCATCATTAATTCTAAAAATAAAAGAATGCCATTGCTTTAATTCTTTCAGTATGGCATTTTCTAATGTTAGAATGATAAGCCTTTTGCCTCCAAAATTTTAGTGTGAGTCAGTTAGAGGCCAATATGACTTCTATTAGTCTGAAGTGGAATAGTCAACCTGTCTCACACCAACATGCATTTTTGATTTCATAGGGCAAAGGCCTGATCTCATGTCCCCTATGGTCTGAGAAAATTCTCTTTCACTGAGATGAAAGAAAATTTGGCAGGTCCAAACTTGGTTCAGTGGGCTTAGCTGGACAGAAGTTGTGAAAGTTAGTCAAAACCTCTCAGATATCAGCTTGGCAAGATTAAAAGCACACTCTGTTTCCACACTGTGTACCCGAAGCAGAGTTTAGGATAGCAGATACAGGCAGTAAAAGTTAAATGGCCACATCTTACTTTCACCTAGCCTGAGGCACATGGGAATTGTTTGCAATGGAAATGGTGAAGGTTTTTTTCAAATTCAACACCTGCAGAATCTGTAAATATACTTTATATACTTGCAGTTACAGTGAGTGTTTAATAATAACCAGGAAGAAATATTTTAGCCTGCAAAATGCAAGATTAATATTTTTTTGCCTGACAATCCACACAGGCACAGAGTAATGGCTAGAAATCAGTGCCTGTGCCAGGTTTCCAGCACCTGCACCAACTTTGAGAGGTAGCAGACAAACACTGTCCAGCTATGATGCTCCTCTGTGACTGAATTAGCCCCTGAAACAACATGAAGACTAAGTATCCATGGGGGCTGAGTTCGCTGCCAGAGCTCTGAAGATGAAGGCTAAAACAAAGTTTAACCCAACTCATCTTAAGCTAAGTGGAGCCTTAATTCTTCATCTCTATTTGCCTAGGTGAGCTTATCTGCCCCTGAGAAGCACTGCTGAACAATACAGCTATGTTGTTCTCTTGCCTGGGTAAATGAATGGGGTGTGGGAGGATTCCTGCAGTTTGGTGCAGAGAAGTAAAAATCTGTTAAGTTCCATTAACCAGCTCCCTCTTCAGCTGGTATAGTGTGCCAAAACATCAACAGATGCAGAACTAACAATGGGCTTCACATGCTGGTCATTATGCTGGAGTCTATCAAATGGATGAGTTTTAAATGTGAGGGATATCTTGTCATCTTAGGCTCCATCTGGTCTAGAAGAAATACTAGCCACTTGCCTTGAAGAATTTAATATAATGGCACAGGACTAACTTCTGCTGACATTAAAGCTGACCCAAACAGATGTTGTAAAGCTATGTAAAGGCTGCACAGCTCTAGCTGAAAGTCTTAGGAGAAGATTTGCACAAAACAGTGGGGACTGGCTGCCCAGAATGAGAAATCTTTTGCCTTATGTTATGAACAACTGAAGACTATATACTGTATGAACTGATAGGTGTCAAAACTTTTGTTCAACTGCTGATGCAGAAGACAGTGTGTATTAAAATGATGAAATTAATATGTGGTCATATTACATACAACCATGATTATGTTTTATTTTTTTTGACAAGTAGGTATTTTGTATACAAAAGTATTTTGTTGCCAGGGCAAATGCAGATTGCTGCTACTTTTAAGTCCCTTTTTAGGAGTCAAGGTATATTAGAAGAATTATCACTACTTCCACTACTGTGGCATGTGTTTACACGACCAAGGCCTGCAGAGTATTTTTGGGGAATTGCCCCAATAGTCTTCCAGTATTTTTCCTGTTTGCGGCCCTCTTTGTTTGATACTAAGAGAGGGATTTTTTTCACCTGTCATCCTAGACCCAGCTAGTGATGAGGGTGACTGAGGCAGTCTGGACTATCCTTATGGCAACTGCCCCATGTACACATATTGTTCCTTAATACACAAAATTTTATGCTCTACAACATTATTGTTCTCCTATTTAGCTCAGTGGAACAGTATAAATGCATGAGCTAATCTCAACCATTAGAATTTGAAATTGCAAGTTATTTAAGAAGGCCACGGGAATAGTTTTCTCAAGTGTATGTATGTATAAGCACACATTCAGTAAAATTTGTTTTACTACAGTGTGTTGTGTAAAGAAAAGAAGGAGAGGAATAAACATAATAAACATACAGTCTTCCCCCAACCAAGCAGTAAAAAAATCACCTTCCTCCTGTAACAGATCAACTGACTACCAGCTAAGCTCCAGCTGTGAGTGGAATAACTCTGCTATGCCACACTAGGAAGCAACATGCTGAAATAGGAAATACAAGGTTTGTACAGAAGGTGGCCTCCAGAAAGCCGGGACAGCATGGCTCCTGCCTAAGGAAAGGCCAGCCAGGAGCTGAGGGGCACCTCAAAGCCTGCAGAGCACACGGCTCACCTGCTTGGGCTTGTCCCACCGCTCTGAGCATGGAAAGCGAGACAGACCTGGAAACAACAGCCAGACTGAGCCACAAGTCTACACTGTAAGAAAATACAGTACAGATGAAGCCAGTGTGAGACCAGCCTGGAAACCAAACCACAGGTCAGGGTCTGGCCCTGCCATCCCCTGCAGGGCCACGGGGCCAGGCTGAAGTCCAGGCCAGGATCAAGGCGTTCCATGGCCAGGCAGGGACTGTAGCTGAGCTAGACACATCAGTCCTCTGATACAGCTCAGGAAAGAAGTGGAGGCTTCCTGGCAGAGGTCAAATAGAGCCCATCAGTGTGGGAGAAACCCCAGTTCCCTCACCTCACCTTGGTCAGAGCTGTGACATCCCTGGAGTTTGTTACTGGGCAGGGTGGGACCGCCAAGGGGCAGTGCCCTGAGGGCATCCCCTGCTGCCGCTGTCCTTGCTTGGCCCTACTGCAGCTCCATCTGGGGTTGGGAGCTGATCCAATGGCCAGGGCTGTGCCCAATGCCCCATTTTCTTCTGAATGCTGGCTGTAGGAGTAAACAACGGCAGAAATAGAGAAACTAAGAAATACCACTGCAGTCTGAATTCACTCAAACCTGGTATGTTTGCAGGTGTTATTTTTTAAAATATCAGATTATATGCTGCAAAACTTGTTACCTAGTCCAAGTAATTTTCAAGGGTGAAGACCTCAGCTGCATTAGGCTGCAGATCCTTGCATGTGGTCACACTTCCCTTGTAACATTTTACTGCTATGCAAGAATGAAGGTGAGATTCAGAGGCTGCAAAACGGAGTATACTTGTATGAACATCCTGATGAAGAGGATGCCAAACTGAGAGAATCTCCCACTGCACCACTCTCTTCTCCTAGCAGTGTGTTTTCTATTGACTCTTTCCTCAAACTGCATGACTCCTTTTATGGCCTCTTGTGTAGCTATACTTTTACGATTGGGTGACAAGCTTCCCACATAGACCAAAGATTGGTCTGCCTTGTCGAAAATCACAGGAAGGCTTTAAGTGTCTAAAGCTGGGTTTTATTTGAACAAAAACTAAGATAGAACTGAAAATGCAGAAACTGCATTTCTGCAGGGCAAGACAATAAAATAAAAAAGGGCTTTAATGTAAGCTGCTTTCAATGTATCTTTTCTCTCAGAATTGTGCTATGTCTGGCAATTTTTAAGAGAAAGAATAAATGCAACACAGATCTCCAGAAAAAAATTCTTCTCCATAACCTCTAAGGTATAGCTTGGTGTTTCCTGGCTTCTCAGAAGTTACTTGGACTCTGTTTATGCTAGAGGTGCCTGACCTCTTTGTCAAAATTTGGATTTTGAGCCCCATTCTTCACTCACAAAGGCTCCTTAAGCTTTGTATGATAAATTAAACTAGGAGCTACAATCTTCCATATTCCTTTTGTCTCAAGGCACAGAGCACTGCACAAAGCAGTTTGTAAACTTCCTCACTGCCTGGATAACCTTTTTTTAAAAGGAACAATTTTAATTGTTTTTTTTTAAGTGCTGAATAAAGAAAACCTGTATTATTTGAAGCTGTAGGTTAAATAACTGAGCAGAAAAAAAGGAAAAATCTGGTAAGTTTTTTGGGAATTGCACTGTCTAGGTTTTTTCTGACAAGGGGTATACAATCTTTTCATTTTTAATTAGGTTATAAACCATCACCACAGAATTTATTTGTTCAGTTTTGTTGGCTAGATAGACTAAATAAAAATCTGTTTACATTTGTCTGTAACTAATAGATGATGCCCTTCATTATTTATATTAGCAAAGAGAAATTCTTCATTTAGTGTTGGTTTCTTTGGTGCCCTGGATTTTTAAACTCATTTAGGGTAAACCCTTCTCCTTATTTTTTGTGTATTTCCATGCTTATAACTAGCCAGTTGACTAAGACATACACAAATGCTTAGATGATAAGGGATGGTGACATTCTGCATTATCCATGTTAAATATGGAGCAGAACATAAACAAGGTCCTTACCACTGTTGGCTGTTACTTATGTAGTCTCCAGTCTCCATGCATAGTCTCCAGAGGCAGAGATTGACCCATACATACTAGAGTTCCTCTGGGATGAGTATGGCATTTATTCATAGTCATGTTTTAGAACAAAACCCAACTTTGTGATCAGTTTTGACATAGAAGCCCAGCTACAATTGTGGGTTAAAATTTCAAATATCTTTAGTGTATTCTTTGTAAGGGATTGCTTTGAGTTGTTGGTTTGAAAACTCTGGAGTTATGGAAACTTGTACTTATTTCTCCCTGCTCTGAATTGTTGTGTCTTTTGTGTCTGTCCCTGTGCATTCCCCACTGCTGCAAGGATGAAACATGTCTTTCAGTCCATTAAAGGTGTCATGCAGAACAAAAGAAAGAATTAGAAAGGAAAGAGGGATCTTTGATGCCTTTGATGTAAATAATGTTGCCTTTGACATCAATTTTGTAAGTCATTGTTTCAGGCAATATAATGGCTCACCTTTCATATAAATCCTTGTCTACTGTTACTAACAGAGGTTTTCTTTCTCACCGCAAAGCATTTTGGCACCAAATTGTTCTGATTACAGCAGCAAAACATTAACAAAAGAATTACATCTGGATATTTTTTTCTCTACCTGATCACACATGGTAAGTGTAAGATGCCTCGTAAGTGTATGAGTTAATGCTCCCTGCAATATTGGTTTTGTGCTCCTTTGTTTCACAAGCTGCAATGCTGAGCCACTAACACTCTGGGAAATGCTATTTGCTTTGTTTTCTGCCATTTAATTTCCTGTAGTTGAGACTATCAGAAGATCTTGCAAGCAGAATTGTGTCCTGTAAACCATAAATTGGGAAGAGATACACTGAGATCTCCTGATGTGTTCTTTTTCTTTTCTCCCAAATCCATCATGTGTTTTGTATTGAAATGTTGATAGCAGTTTTATTAGATGAAGTAGAGGGAAACAAGTATGCGGAATACAGTGGTATGGTCTGCAGTAGCCAAGCACAAATCTACTAGCCTTTTAAGAAAGTGACTCAGTAGTTGTCTTGCATTTAGATTGTCATGTTAAGGAACTTCTGAAATTTTCTAAAAGGTAAAAATATGCAAAAACTAAATGCTTTTTTATTATTTGTATATATTTACAACTTCCCTTGTGTACTCTTCTTTGAATCAAGTGCTGCTGTTAAGACACCTCCAGAAAACAGCGTGCATGACTGCACGCTGTCCCTGGGTGACACTTACAGACAACAGCAATGCAAAGGTAAGCTGTGTATGTCACATAATAGACAGCTGCTGTTCAAAAAGTCTGTTTAGTCTGACCAAACTTCAAGTTTGATAAAAACCCCATAAAGACGGGCCATTCTTTCAGCTTACTTCAAATTTTTTTATGTTTCTTTGTGGGAGAATACTCTACTTCAAATTAAGTATGAAACATGTTCTAAAAGAAACCCAAGTTTCAATATTTCAGATATTTTACAATATAGGTATTTTGAATTGAAAGCTGCTCTTAATTTAACTGTAATAACCTTTGTCCAAAACTGCCTAATTTTTTCTTGTAACAAAAAGAGTGGAAAACACGTTTTTGAAGCATGAATGTTCAAAGCTGGAAGCAAATTTTTAATTACACGCACACTATAAAATGTACAAGTAGGGCTCTGGTGGCTAGTTTTGCAAATCACCTTCCTCTTAAATTGGTCATAATCTTCAAACTTGCAGCTCAATCTAAAACTAAGGTGAAAGTCAGATGTATACTTTGATCTCTGTTGGACTAGTTAATATGCAAGTCAGATGATAGTTTCATTACTCCCATATGAATAAGCTGGGTGACTGAGTAATGCAGCATGAATTTCAAGCCGTGTATTACAAATGCATTTGAATAATTTGCAAATGATTGTGTGCTAGTCAATTTAATTTCTAATTTTTTGGAAAAGTTGATATTATTGTATCATATCTTTTAAAGCCACCCATAAAGAAGGGTAAGCTGAGACTTAAGAATGCAGTATCAGAGAAGATATCACACAGCGGTGCTCAGCTTTTGTGCCCCTGATGAATTTTTGTTACTAACTTTGGAAGACACAGACAATAGCAAGCAGGGGGGCTGTTCTGAGAAAATACTTTTATAAAAAGTTCATTCATATGACTTATTTTTGAAAATTTATCAAATGACAGTGTGACAGCAAGTTACAGAGCTGAGCTGGCATTCACCCCACAGGCAAGACAAGTTTGGATATGTGACATTTTAATTTGAGACATTATTTTTTTCTACTTCATCTCATCATGATTTCAGAATCAAAATAGCAGGAAGGGTCAGGAGGTAGCAATACACAATGCATGAAGATACCTGACATTAAATTTTAGCATTTGTAACCCATTGGGAAAGGATGGGGAACCTGTATAATCTCAGTCTTAATATTATTTTATATAATAAAATAGGAAAATATGCATATTTCTTCAAACAAAATTTCTCTTCCTTTGCTGTTGGCAGTCTGGTGTTTGGGAGGTGGGTTGTAGCATGCTCCAAATGCCCCTGTGTTGCTACCTCCTGTCTTGCTGCTATTCTGCAAACATGCTGCCTCTCTGCTGGCTCTCATCCAAGTCCTGGGTCTGCTAACATGACTCTTGTCTGTGACTGAAAGAAGGATGTAGCACAGGTAAAACAGAGAAGGGCAGCTAAATTGGTTTAAGAGCTTGGAAGAGCTATGCTATAAGGAAAAGAGCACTTAGTTTAGAGTGGAGAGTTCTGAGGAGAGGTCATGTAGCTGAAGTTCAAAACCCACAAAGGCAGTGATGAATGCTGAACAGCTGTTGATAAACTCCTCCAGTATTACAGCCAGGAGCTGCTTGAGGAAACTAGGAGAGTAGTTCAGGATGGATAAGAGAAACTATTGTTCCTATGTAGCTTAGTGAATGTCATGTGACAGGAGGATCAGAAGGCAGGCTGTATGGACAGACTGGAGAAAAAAACCAGGATAGATAACCACATATAGTAGGTTCCTAAACTGATAGAAGTAAGCAGGGAGGGTGCCCTTTAACAAGCCTCACTTAAAAACCAAACCCACATGGCAGATACCAGGAAAGTGTGGAGGGGACAGAAAACAGAGGGTGGACAGGCTTACATGATTTTACAGCAGCTGCTCTGGCCATTACTGGAGAACAAGTACAGGGAAGGATGGGCCATAGGACTGATCCAGTAGGACACTTCTAATGTCCTCTGTCTTAAGTCTTGAGATTATTCCAATAAACAGATGAATTTTATTGAATGCTTGTCCTTTATAGAAAACTTGATTTTTACTCTTTGTCTAAATCATTCTTTTTAATGCGCACAAGAGACTGATTAGTGCAAGATGAATGCTGGTTTAACATTCTTAAAGAAGATTAAATTGTCTCGAAATGACTTCATGATTGAAATATTCATGGTAGAGCCATAGAGAGAATGTGCACTTATGTGTCTCTGAATCTGCTCAGAACATTTTGATTTTTTTTGCTTTCTTTTTGTCTTTAGTTGTCTCTTGTGAGGTACATATCCCATATTACATTTTTTTGCTTTCCATGGTATCTGAAGTCATCCAAATAACTAATACAATTTAAACACTGGCACATCTGAATCATCATTTTCTGTACTATTTGGGACTTTTCTGAAAGTAAAATTATGGGTTTGACAGATATGTCAAAGAAGGAAAGACCAGGTATTCTTTCTACTGTGGATTCAAGTAGAGCAATTTCTACATGCATACATTTTGTTAGATGGACAAAATTGTCACGTGGCCGCCCAAAAATCATGCCTTCTCTTGCATCTTGTGTCTAATTTCAGATATCTCAAGAATATTTCTGTGCACAGAATATTAGAAAGTGGTTAACAGCTCAATGTTCTTTCATCACAAGGCTGTTATTTTAAATGCTTTACTTGCACAAAGCACAGGCAGCTGTGTGCTATTCTTCTGTGAAGCATAAGTGCAGTGTCTGGTCATTATACCATCCTAATGTGTTAAATTATACCAATATCATAAAGTGATAGCAATTAAAAAAAATTTAAACTGCTCAATTAAAAAAATAAAACCCTTGACAACTCCCCAAACCTCTCAAAGGAAGCAACAGATGTTGAACTGAAACCATGAGCCTTTATAATTTAGTCAAACATTCATTTCCCCAATCCTATTTAAAATTTCAGCTTTTGATCAAAGGAAGGAGAGAGAAGGGAAGCACACCACTTCCTATGCTAGATCTTACTTTTCTTTCTATTCCTAAATATTTCTAAGGCTGTATTTTTAGGAAGCTATAGTGCAACACGGTCTGGAGTGACCATGGATCTACATGGGCAGTAATGCTTTCCCTGTTTTATAAGTTCATCCACAGTGTCTAAATTAGGAAGGGATAGATTCTACTTTCACATGCCTCAGCTGGCTACCGCCAGGAGGGAAGTTCAAGTTTGCATGGGAAAGGATGGCCTGCAATCAAGTCTCAAGCTGTCTTTTGTGTGCCTGGCAGTTCTGATCCCATTCTCCTGATCTCTCTGCTGTGCCCCTGGGCTTTTTGCCTCAGCATCTGCACCATGCTGTCTAGAGTTCTTCTCTAAGTGCTCTTACCCTCTTGGAAAATAACCTGATGAGATAATGTGAGAGTAGTGCCTCAATATGCCCAGATATTACTTGAAAGTTGCACTTTTTTGAGCCAGCTGCACATTCTGTGTACTTCCATGATGGAACATTGCTATATTTTCCTTTCCCATGTGGAAAGGGACAGCAAGAAAGACTACAGGAGGGCCTCATGCTTGCACGTGTGAAGGTATTGTAATCTACAGGAACATTAATACTTTAGCTTTGAACAATGGACATTATTGTGTTGTTTGGTGCCAAATTACAATGAAACAAATGTTCCAGGTGTGTGGCTGGTTGAAGCTATTGCACCTACATGAATGAAAATTCAGCTTCTGTCACAAGGAACTCTCTGAAGAGTTAGGTACAATCAGTATGATTTGGGGATATCCCAATCTATTTTTAGTTCAGCTAGAAACCAGTTATTCATTTTTAATGTAACCAGACAAGAAAACCAACCTGTCAGGTAAACAATAGCTTGGAACAACAGCCAACTGCTGTCAACTACTTTATCAAGTATAAAAGGAAAAAAACCCCCACCCCAAACAGTAGCACAAGTAAAAGTGTGTGTGTGAAAGACAATTCATATTACTGTTCATGATACTTATAAGTAAAAGGTGATTTTTTAAAATACATTTTTCCCCTGGGAGTGAAGTTTATTCCTTAAAAATATTTGAATGCTCCTTTTTGACTACATTACTAAGTTTAGGATGTAAAATTTATAGACACCTATGTCAGGTGCAAAATATTTTACTACTCACATAATATGAACAGAAGGAAATTGTTCTTTTGAAGAAATTTACAGTCAGGTTTTTTAATACTAAAGTTTTTCCAGAAAGGTTGGCCATTCTAAACAGGTACTAGAAATGACAGCACGTAATGATTAGCAATGGTGCTATTAGGCAAGGCAACTGAATTGCAGGGTTTCTGTATCTAGCAGCTTTGCTCTTTCAGTTGGATTCAGGGAAATTGGAGTGAAAGAAAAGCAGTAACTAACTGCTCCCAGAAGTACTGAAGAGCTGTAGTATAAAGCAAGTAGAGAAGATTCTGTTAACTTCTCTGCAAGTGAGTCAGCTCTTCAGGGTACTATATGAGAAACCTTGCAAGAGAAAAAAGATGGGTTTGTATCCACAGCATTAGTGAATACTGACATAGAAGTGAAGAATATGTGTGGTGGATTATTTATTTCAAAATAATTCTTCAGGTCTTCTACAACAAGGAATAAAATTGTACCATGAATCAGAAATAATTTTGAACCACCATGTTTTCATTATTAAGTATTGATTAATGCTAAAAGAGCAAAGAGAAAATGATTTGTGAAGATTAGTTTTCTGAATCAATGTTTTCTATGAAATGTTTGCTTTTTTTAAAATTACTTCAAAGAAGTACTTGGAACATCATTAACAAGCAATCATTTTTCCCTGCTTGTCCTATTTTGGAACAGGTTATTGAAGAAAGTAAAACAAAGATTATATTCGGTAAGCAGAAGCTAAGTATGACCTAGACCACTTGCAGATTTCAAGGTGACAAAAGTCAAGGCATCATCTCTTCTGTGATGTGGTATCTGTTCCCATTGAGTTGGCTGATACAGGTCAGTACTTCTATTCTTTCACTCACTAATGTGGTTTCTAATGGAGTCCCCCAGAAAGGATCAACAGCAGTGACATTGCTTCAGTACTTATTTAAAGGAATTGACTTAGCTGTGATCAAATGCAGGCTGCACACTGCTGACAGAAAAAAAAAAATGTTTATTTTCCAGCATTTTATGTAGGCAGTGTACATGGTTTTAATTGCTGCAAGAATATTAGAACTCTTTTACGGCTGCTTGGAAGGCTGAATTCCCTCCGACTACATATTGCAACAATTATTTAAAGGTAGCCTTTAGGACCAACATTTAGCTGTATTACTCTTGTAATTATAATATGTTTGCAGGCTTCAGCTTTCTGGATTGATACACTGTACCACAGCACTCTTTCAGAGTAGCTCTTTTCTCAGTGTGCTTTAAATACTCAGATCTTAGGTTAGCTGACGATTATCCCCTTTGAGAATCTTCCGAAGAGATTTTTTGCTATTGGAAAGAACTGCTGTTATTTCCCTTCCATAGGAGGATCAGCTTGTTGGCTTCCTCCACAGTCCCCTTGAGGATCTGTCTGGATTATCTTTTTAAGTGTCAAAACTGACCCAGTAGCCTAGAAAGACACTTCCTACTCTTAGAAGGTTTTGCATCAGTGCCTTACATAGACGAGAATTTTGAGTGCTAGAGTTATTGCTTGGGATTTTCATAATCTCTTTTTTGGCTAGCAAATATTTCCAAAAATAGATATTTTGGAATCTCTTTAATGACAATTAAGCAGTTCCTTGTCTTATAGCAGCAGTGAAATACATTCCTTGAAATGAAAGTAGCATAGTTCTATAGAAGTCAAGTGAACACCCTGTATGACGTATCTCCATCACAGAGAGTAAATAAGATGCAAGATCACAAAAATCTAATCCCATACTGGCAGAACAATTGTGATATGCAGTGCCCTACAAAAATATGTGCAGTCACTCTCCCTTTGGTGCTGTTTGGGAAGGAACACTAAATTTCCTCACCACATTTTGTTGGCTTGATTTGTATTTCTCAGCATACCTGCCTACCACATGAGCTTGATTTATAGAGGAATATTGCTCTTCATGGGGTTATTTTGGTTTGTGGGTTCATTATCTTGTAATCTATGAAAGAAGACAGAATTTCACTGCAAACCTTAGATGGACAGAGGAACTTTGTTTCATCAAGTCATATTTCAATCTTACTTTTAAGTTATGCAATAAACTTGGTTCACAGATTAATTTTAAACAGATCACCAAAGTTATTAAAGGCATATGAAAACCATGAATTGGACAGTTTTTCCAAAGACCATATGGTTCTGGCAGAAAAATTATCCTTCTGCAGTCATCTTGTCAGGCTGGTATGCCTTCCAAGCTAATGAGGAATACTGTGGAAATCACACAGACATCATCATCTTGTCCACACCTATAGAGGTGACGGCTTTTACTTCCCTGTGAGCAACTGAATATTATAACTGTTCTCGTAGGGCAAAATTATCTAGCAGGATTCTGCTTCTGGGAGTAAAAGACACCTCTTGGGTGGTAATGTGCTTCTGTCTGAAATTTCCTTGAAGATGATGGTTCTTACCTGGGGCAAGTGGAATAAAGTTTAATTGCAATAATCGCCTGCAAACAGATTGTTAATATGTCTTTCTCTGAGAAAATTTACTCTGGTACTTCGGGAAAGACAAATTACATTTTAATCCATTTACCTGCACACTGAAGATCTCTGCATACTTGCAGAGGGGCTGGTGTCTCCTGGCAATTCTCATAATTCATAAATGTGATTAAGAAATCCTGGTTTTGTCCATTAAACATGGTGAGAAATAGACGGAGGAATTTCTTCTAAACCAGAAGAGTTATTTCTGATTAAACCCAATTACAAAAGTTTGTATCAGCCTCTAGTACACACAGGTTGATGAGAGTGGCACATGGAGTATGATGACAGTGCCTGATTTAGCAGTGCTCACAGGATAACTACTAGTAATTTATTGTTCCTATCAGAAGTGTGAATGTCAGTAATGTAATTTAGAAAGCTAGACCCAGTAGTAGACAAAGAGAACAACTATCAAGACCCAAAACTTTATTAAAGGGGTCTGGAAACACGAGTGGTACTTTCAAACCATATTCAGACCATATTTTGAGCTGCTGCAGCTGTCAGGTTGCCCATTTTTTTGTCATATAACATTGGTACCAAACTTAGGACAGGTACCAACTTAGGGTGGAATCTGAGGCATGCAGCCTAGGATGACACAAGATGGCATCAGGATGAACATGTAAATTCTTTCATGGAATTATTGACTTTTTCTTTCCTACTAGTGACAATCACATTGTACACAATTAAAGGTGCTGTGTGATGTTTAGTCTTGAGCTGTGTGGGATGGGCAATCCCTACTACTATTTCTAGTAGTGATCAAAGGAGAATCATTATGAAATGGATGGAGAATTTCAGAACACTATAAGTGCTGGGTCATATAAATTATAAGAGGAGACTCAAAATGATTGGCTTGCCTGACAGAAGAAGTGAGGTGGCTGAAAAGAGCTGTTGGTCCTAACAGTGTCAAAGAAAGAGGAAGCAGGCTGTAGATATCCTCATTGTCAGGGTTGTTGCTGAGCCTCAGTGCTGTGAAATACATAAAGGTGCCCATAAGCAGAGTGGTGAGCATGCCCAGCAGGGCTGTAAAATCAGCAAAGACAACTGAAGCGTGGCATCATGCAGTGCCCTCTGAGGCAAAGATAAGAAAAGGTGCCACATGCAGGATTTACTGGCTTCTCCTTGGGATATGTAAGTGTCTGTTTTAAGGATGTGCCAGCACAAAGCATTCAGAAAGGAAGTAGGCTCATGGGAAGTTCTTAAAAAACTCATCTCTGCTGTCCAGCATGCAGTTGCATTAGCCAGGCAAATAAAATTCTGAATGGCATCTGATGGAGAAGACCAACAAATGGCACAGCTTGAATACTGGCATCGTCTTTCAGTATTTGTCCTTTGGATTTTTAGTGCTCAGGAAAGTGAGGTAGGAATGAATTGGATAGTACTAAAAAAGTTTCATGCAGATAAATGGGGTACCTGCCAGATGCAGCCAAGAGAGGTCATTTAGTGGCCAGGAGTAGACAGAAAAGCTCTCTTGTCTAAAGCAGCTCAGTGGATATGGAGGAGGCTGGAAGTCTCCATTTACTTGTCTGAATGTTTTTTTGTCTCTGGACCTTAGAATCCAGTGCTGTTCTGCAGGCTAGATAACCATGGCTAGTGAAAGGCTGTGTCCACTTCTTGCTTCTCTGAGCAGATAAATGTATCAAAGTAGAGAATTGTGTGCATACCATATTGCTTTTTTAAATTCATTTTCTCCAGGGAAAAGGGAATGAAAGCTTTTAGGCTCTTTAGTACCATGGAGTTGTATAATGGTCTAATCTGTTCCAGTTGTTGTCATTTTATTTAATATTCAAGGCACGAGTTTTTTCATCAAGTGTATTGGCATATTGATCAATGTCTGAATTCAGTGGGCCCACTGTTACTTATTCAATGAATAAAACCAAAAGATGGCTCAGCAAAACAGAATTGTACTGGAATCTGTATGGATTTTTTTGTTTGAACACGTAGAAAAATTACTTTTTATTTTTTTCCCCACTCTCCTGTATTACAACATGTATTAGCTCTAAACTCATGAGACACCCAGGTACTCTGGTACAATTGTAGAAAAAGACTCTTTCTTTATAAAACAATAAAATGTTTTACCAATCACAAGTACATACTGGTCAATAAAAAAAAAGTAAAAAAAATCACTCAAGTATAATTCTAGCCAACAAGATATTTTAAAATTCATGCTACCTCACAAAATACTTCTCTAAGCCTGTATCTAGAGGTACATAGTTGGTTGTTTTTCTAGTTTAGGTATACATGCACATTTACTCTGCACATGGAATATTGAAAAGTATCCAAACCACTTGGGAGTCTGTAATTTTGTTGACTTTACAATATTAATAATTTCTTGGAAATTATTCTCTCATCTTGTGTTTCATGTGTCTTCTATTCAAATGCTAGCTGTAATTTATGATAAATTAAGACAGTTTCACTGCCTTGCTGTGGGCATTTATCCATCCCATTCTTCTAATCACAGTGTGCTTACTTCAGGAGCTTACTGAAAGTTTTCAGTCTGAAAAGGTGTCTTGGACATACAAACCTGCTGGCATAAAAAAACTATTCAAACTCTATTGTAATCTCTAGCTAGCTATAAAGTGCCAAACCACTAAGTTTTCAACAGAAGTTTCTAAAAAAAATTTCTAATCTCAAACTGCGATTTGTATTTAAGTAATTTATTCTTCTTGTTAAATTATTCAAATCAGAATTGATGTCTTTCACCATTAGAAGAAAAAATATCCTCACAACCATGAATTTTCATTAAAATGAGATTAGTTTATCAGCCAACACTGTTACTGCTCTGCTTATGTAGATCACATGTGTCTCCCAGGTACTGATTCAAAGAGCTATCATATCTGGGAGCAAAAGTAATTGCTGCAACACAATATAAGGCTCTGCTCAAAAAACAAATGACTTGGCTCGTGGGGACCTGGTACTGAGAAAGCTTTACTTCCCTTCCATTCACTTATCAATGAGATATGGTTCACCATAATGTTCAAATTCTTTTTGGGGGGAATGACAATGAAACTGTGTTATTACCAATATAAATGCTAAATTTGCCTTTTCAATTACAGTCTCATTCTTTTCAGGTGGGAGCAATAGAGCAAAAATGATGATCAATGGGCTCACAACAATGTTATACAAAAAATATTCAGTCAAAACCCAAGAGGTGTGTGTTTCAAAACAGTTCTGAGGAGCAAGTCAATTACAAAGAAAAATTAGATATCTAGCTTAGCCCTGTGTACAATTTCTTAATGTATTTGAGTCAATTAGATGTCCAGATCCTTTTTTTTTTCAAATGTGGTAAGTCATTTAAGAATTTAAACCTCTTTAAAACTCAATGACACTTTCTAGCAGTGCCACTGTTAGAAATTAAAAGGAGTTTGGGTTTTTTCCAGAAACTTTAAATGGGTTTTTGTGTTTGTTTGGATTGTCTTCCTGTTAATACAATAATTTCACCTCAGTCATGACAGAATGAATGTCCCACCTGGTACTGGTAATCCACATATTAGAAGAATATTGAATACTCCTGCTGAGACTTTGCCTGATGAAATGATGTAGAAGAAAAAAATATGAGAGAACTCCAGTTTCTTTTCACTGGAAAATGCTGATATAACTGTTACGTTTCCTGTACACTGATATAGTCTGGAATTTTATCTGTTACATGAACTAGGGAAATAATTTCTAGCCTTTGGCTGCAATTTTGGATTGAAGTTACAGGCATGCATTAGAGGCTGGAAGGTTATTTGACCATCACTCTAAAAGCAGACTCTATCTCTGAAGCTTGATTGTATCTAAAAAGATGTTTCCTCGTGCTTTGTGACACTGTCTAGCTGTTTCCCACCTGCAATCTTTCTCCTATGGAAATACCCAAAATTGTGAGAGCTGCACATAACAAAAGGCATAGCTGCTGTTTCAGCCTGCTTGCACTTCTAGACAGGGAGAGTTTTGTGTGTTCATGGCAGACCAAAATTGGTCCAACAAGGGATCTTGGGTGAAGGCTCTTCTGAGCATGAAATTAGAGAAGTCCTGCTCTGTTTCCTGCAAGTCCTAAGGACTGTTGTCAAAGGGGCTATTCCTCATCCTTTCAGTGCTTTCTTTACATGTGCACCCAAACTAGATCTGTCAAGCTCTTATTGCTTTTCAGACTTGGCCTGTGTCTTCTAAGCAGTACCGGCAAAACTGAATGTTTCTACCAAAGATCAAGGGCATACGACTCCTGCCTTGTGAAGAGAAATGACTGGGAAAAGAGATGGATTAGGGTGGGAGAATTATTTTTTACCATCCTTGTACACTCTTATTTAAACATGATTTTTTACAAAAATGTAGTGCTTCATGCTATTCTAAGCTACTAATTCTAATTTTTAGAGTCCTTCCCCCTGCAAAGAAAGACTGAATTTAGAGATTTTAATATTTTCTGGATTTAGCTTGATATTCTTCCAATTACATCTATTTTTAGGCCTTACAAACTGGTTCAAACAATTACAGTGAATATTTTACATACCTGTTTCAGAAGATTTTTGAAAAAATGAGCAGCAACGAAGTATTTGGAGAGCAAAGGCTTGTAAAGAAAACATGTTTCACAGCAAAGGTTATTTTCCTCTTCAGTAGTCATGAGGAGTGTTTTTTGGAAAGGAGCATGCTCCTTAATTGGGTGTTGTCTTTGAAGAAAGAGACTTAAAATCAGGTGTAGAATATTTTCCTGTCTTGCAAAAGGTTAAATCCTTCATTGTCTGATTTGACTGAAGCAATGACTGTAATAAGAATAATTTGTTGTGTTGAATGCTTAGCTGAGTCCTTGATTTGTGTAAGTGAAAGTTTTAATAAACCATATTTTGTTGTGCATGTTTATATCTGTATAATGGGTGAAAGAGATGGCAGTTTCCAAGCATCAGACAGTTCAGAATGTGGGCAGAGCAGCTGAGATCACCATGAAGTTATTAGCTGCCATTTACAAACACATAAAATATTAAGTTAAATTTCTAGCAAAATAAAACAATGATCTAGTTATATGATGTGTAGGAGTTTGTGAGGATATACTTGGAAGGACGTGCAAATAGGTTTGTGTAAGAAAAACATAAATTACAGAAGGAATGATTTCCCATGTGTCTTTGATGGCTTTTTGTAGATCCAGAGCAAGGGATCGTATTCTTTACAAATTATCATGGGTTATCAGCTCCCCTTCCACACGTGCTCCATCAAAGACATTAATCCACCATTTTGGTTAATTTTATTTGAAAATATTCTACCATCTCATCCTGTTACCATCAGCTGAGTATGTCTATGAAAGTGTGATATTACCCTCAGGTTTTGGGTATCTTTTATATCATCATTTGATCTAGAACACACTGGTCCAGGCAGGAGGAAGAAAGAACTGTGATGATTGTTGAGGAGTTGTGTGAATTAGATGAACTGCATATCAGGTTTGCATTCTTGACAACTGCAAACAATGTGCTACATTATTTTGGGGTCATGTTTTCAAACTATGGATTTAGTATTCCATACTACAGCATTTGCAACTGTTTATGGTATGATCAGCCATAAATACAGAAACAGTGAAGAAGAAAACTTCTTACTCCCTGCTTCTGGTGCAAGAAGACTGATTTGCTGTTAGGAGATCAGCTCCTTAGGATCTAAACTTTTTCCTGAGGACATCTGATCAACGTTTTCTGAGGAAATTTTTGCAGTTATTTTTTGCTTCTAGAGACAGTATCAGCAGCCTCAACAGATGGCTCAAGGGCTCTGTTGGTGACTCCATTTCTGTGAGTTCCAGCCGCTTCATTTCATTTGGCCACATCCTATGCACAACATTTAACAGGAGAGGTATAATTTAGAAGTTATAGTATAACAATATTACAATAACAAGTGTACTAACTGTACAGTACTATAAGTAGTGTAGCAACTACCTAAAAAGTACACTCATATTTGTGTATAACCATAACCACTTGACAGATCTTTTTCTGACACAATTAATGAATGAAACCAGTTTAATAAAATCTTATCTTGATATAGCAGCTATTATAAAAAGTGTAAGGGAATTAGGAATCACAGTGCTAGAAGTCTACAAAAGAATTTTGCTACATGAGCTCATAATTTTGCAAAACACCCCTGAAGATATTTGGAACACATTATTCTTATCTAATTGATGATCTGAGGTTATATACACATTTAAGTGAGATATCTTGGGGAGCTTGCCTTACTGAAGTAAAATTACTGTGTATTTTCATTAAATCACACTCACTGATTGTGTACTAATAGATAAATTTGAAAAATGGTAAATCACTAGATACAATTGAGTAAGGACAGCAAATTGTGAAGTCTAACATACCTCATCTCAATATTTTGTTGATTTCTATTTAAATATACTTTGTTATGATTGTGTGGTCTGGTAGCAGTCACTCAGGAATATTTTAGCTTGAAATCTGTTAGAAAATTCCAGTGTTTGAAAATATTTTTGATGTATTAAATTTAAATACTTGTCTCAAAGTGTTTCTAAAAGTCAGGATAGAAAAGTATATCATAGGGAAATCTAACTCTATAGATGTGAAAATGCTAGTTTTCTTCTTAAACAGACACTCAAAGTCTTTATTTTTATTAAACTTCTGTCAGTTAAAAATACTCAGTTTTATTCCTCTTACTTTCTTACATAAAGACTGCCTTTTAAACTCAGTTTATTCAGTGCCCTTCAATGTTATATTAATACCATCTTTCTTATATATAGCTTTATATAACTATGATTTTTCTTTACATGACATTATTTCTCTGGATTGGTTAGAGTCTTATCAAAATGTCTCTTTAATCATTGCAGTTTAGTTCATTATTTTCATATCTCTCTGATGACTCCTCAGGGAAGACAACACCTGTTAGGTGCTCACTTCTGCAAAATGTGCTTGTGTAATGTTGCAGACATTAATTTTTTAAGTGAGACAATAGTGTTTCATCTCTGAATTTTCTGCTTTATAAGCAGAAGGCTTCACCTAAAGTTTTTACTTTATCGTACCTAGTTTTGAGCTAATTTGATACTGAAGAAAGAGTTATGAAGTGGTCAAGTATAAAGGAGAAATCCTCCAGTGGAGTAATTATATATAATAGTTCTTTTAGTAATGCAGGGCTTATACCTTCTTTACAGAAACAAACATTTTTAAAAATCTCTTTAATTTATTTGAGCTCTGATTTAGGGTTTAGAAGGCTGAAGGGATACTTTCCAATGTACAAAACTTTGGGACCAAGACAACTGTCTTCACGCCACTCAGGTAATATGCTGGGTTGTCACCAACCATATAAAGTTCAACAAGGGAAAGTGCCGGATTCTGGATGAATCCTGGATGTATGGACAGATTGTGAAATGCATGCTGGAAAGCAGTGCCATGGAGAAGGACCTGAGTGTCCTGGTTGATGGCAAATTGACCATGACCCAGCAGTGTCCTGGCAGCCAAGAGACCCAACCCTGTCCTGGGGGGCACCAGGCACAGCATCACAGCCGGGCAAGGGAGCGGATTATCCTGCTCTGCTCTGAGCTGGGGTTGCCTCACCTCCAGTGTTGGGGGCAGTTTTGGGTGCCACAACATAAAAAATACATTAAACTATTAGAGAGTGTCCAAAGAGGGGAATGAGGATGGTGAGCGGCCTTGAGGGGAAGCTCTGTGAGGAGCAGCTGAGGTCACTTGGTCTGTTCAGCCTGAAGGAGAGGAGACATCACTGCAGTTGCAGCTGCCTCATGAGGAGAACAGGGGGGGCAGACATTGATCTCTCCTCTGTGGTGCCCAGGGACAGGACCCAAGGGACTGGCCTGAATCTGTGTCAGGGGAGGTTTGTGTCAGATACTAGGAAAAAGGGTCTTCTCACTCAGAGACTGGAAAGGCACTGGAACAGGCTCCCCAGGGAAGTGGTCACAGCACCAAGGCTGACAGAGTTCAAGAAGTATTTGGACAATACTCTTGGGCCCATGGTGTGACTCTTGGGAATGGTGCTGTGCAGGGCCTGGAGCTGGACTCAGTCCTTGTGGGTCCTTTCCAATAGGCATATTTGGTGATTCTGTGGACTCGTGATTTGTTCCATTGCCTTCATCATTCAGAGGACTGACTTCAGTTACTCTCTATTTGTGATGGGTGGTAAAGCTCTCAGCCAAGATTCTTTGAATGCTAAAATCTGAAAAAAGTTATTTTTCTGCACAGTTAAGCATGCTCAGATACAGAAATGGGAAAGCTCACCTGTCTTCCGCATCCAAAGGCAGCTGATCTTAGTGATGTCCCTGGAGCTCTTGGGTGGCCCCTTGTGTCCTTTCCTGTACAGTCACAGGCCTGATGTGACATCCTTAATGAAATGTTCCCTCTTTCTTGAGATGTGGCCATTACCAAAGTAACTTTACATCAGGACAGTTTCAACTCTGAGTAGTTAGCACTTGTGAGCGTGGTTTTCCTCTCATGTTGACCTATACAATTTCACATGCCAAGATGTATGTGCATGTGTTACAGATAACTTTCACTACATAGGAGAGAGGAGAACTAAACTTAATGGGAAGCTTTGTTGAAATGGATGTTGCATAGCCAGTAGTACAACTTCAAAGGCATGCTGCATGAGCAGTTTATAAAAATCAGTCATTTACTTTTTCATACTCTATCAAATCCTAGCTATTAAATCTGTCATCAAGCAGTTGCTCAGCTTGCCAAAGGACATCTTGAACTGAAGTCCAGAGAATGGAGCATATAATTGAATCACTACTGACCAGCTGTCATAACAACCCTCTCCTCCCCAAACATTAATGAAAGGAAGAAAATGAGACGTTGTGATTCAAACTTTCATTCTGACGACATCCCATTGTTGTGTTCTAGCACTGAGCCAAGAGAAATCATCCTCCTCATTACAATTTCCAAAAGCTTATTATGAGCACTTGTGTGCTGCTGATATTGCCCCAGGAGCTGACTGAAACTTCAGAGATGAAGCCAATATGCTCTTTGAGATAATGGTAATGTATGCAAAACAGAGAACAACAACAACAAAAAACTCTCCTAGAAACCTAAAAATGCTCACAATTTTAGCACACCTGAAGAATGAGACAGACATTATTGATGAGATATTTGTGATTATCTTGTTCTTTAGATCAAATGTAATTAAGTACCAGTAACATCCTAGAACTGCTAGAGAGTACAGACCTACTGTCAGACCTATCCACTTAGGATTCTCCCTTTATATGAGGGAAGAAACATTCTGGAATGCCTTGTCACACCTATTTTGTTACCATATAATCCCAGTCTCTTTAATGCAGCCTGGCTAGATGTTGTCATCATTATAGAAATGTTCTATGGGTACATAGAAATATTTTTTTTTTCTCAAATGCAGTTATGCAACTAATTAGAAGATGTGACAGCATCATTTTAAAACAAGAGACATGAGCTGTAGACATATCTTCAGAAAAGCCAGGATTTCTTGTGTATCTCTTGGAAAGTCTTGCCTGCTGGGAGATGCTGCGTGGCCTAAGTAGCCTCAGCCTTGGCTAGCCACAGCTCTGAAACAGCCTTGTAAGAGCAAATAGTGGCTTGTGGGGGAGAACTTATATTCCTTTCAGACTTTGAGACTGTTAAAACAGAAGGGGGGAAGGGGGAAGTTATAGAAAATAAAAAAAAAAGAAAGATTTTGGTCAATTCATATGGTGCCTTCATCAATTATGACTTTATTTTTAAAAAATAATTCCTTGAAAATATTATCATCAATACTAGTAAAGCTGAATAACCAGGAAAAAAACCAGACAACAAAGTGTGTGGCCATTGTTTCTGTTCAGTACAAGGCAATAAGTATGAAATTATATCAAACTTTGATCTTAACAAAACAAAGAACTCTTTCATAGCACTTAAGAAAAATGATTTGACAAATATATATAAGTGCAGATATACACATTCTTTCTATTCACATTTTTCTGAGACAGCATATTCTGAAGCATATCTGTTGTTGAGACTTCAGATAATGCAGGTAGATTGCTTTTAGTTGAATTAGAGATGATTTATCAGTGTTTTCTCTAAAACAACTGAATGCATAAAAAGAAAAGAGTTCTCTTACTTTTTTTCCTGTCAGAGAAATTTGTCATAGGGTTGTATTCATGGTGCTGAGACCACCACAATGATTTTATAGCTCTAGTCACTTTGGGTTTTTTTGTGTGGAGCTTTGGACTGGAATCAAATCAGTGCTTTGCTTTAGAATGATGTATGTATGATGCAAAATCACCACATATACACATCTATGACATGCAGATGCAGACCAGAGCTATAAATAAGCCTGGTTTTTTTTGATCTGAATTTTGGTAGACTGAAGAACCTTTTTCAAAATTTGCTATTAATTAATATATTCAGCTAATGGAAAAGTTCTTTTCTTCCCAAAAACAAAACCAAAAAAAGCAAAACAACAAAATACCCATGAACCACCTTCCCCTCAAATAGCCCCACTAAACAACTAAAGAGGAAAAAAAAATTAGACCTGAGTTCTTCCAGAATATAACACAAATGGTTTGGTTCCCCCAGTCTGTAGATTATACTGTTCCCCTAAACTTCCACTGCCTTTTTTTTTTCTTTTTCAAACTAGAATGTTGCTTACTGTTTGAGAAAATGATTGCAACAATCTTTATTTGTGAGGTGAGAATTCAATTTCTGCAGAGGAATTTAAAT
Organism: Hylia prasina; assembly: GCA_013397195.1. Taxonomy (NCBI): domain Eukaryota; kingdom Metazoa; phylum Chordata; class Aves; order Passeriformes; family Sylviidae; genus Hylia; species Hylia prasina. The sequence goes on along the minus strand of VYXD01013154.1, from coordinate 470,500 downwards.
AGCGAGCAAGGATAGTTATCTTTCTGATATTTGATAAATGGAAAAAAGATTTAGTTATCTTGAGGTGAGATTACTTTTCAGAGAGGATGACATTTATTACCTCAAGGACATATTTCAGAAAATCCCTGTTCTTTATCCAGAGGTGATAGTTCTGTTCATCAGAAAAGAAGGCAATTGGGAAAAGAAAAGATTAATTATATTTTTATGTACTTGAGCAGGGGATGCAATTGGTTTATTTCTACAGAGGACACCAGTGGAATAATGAGTGTGTTCTGCAGAGAAAGAACAGTTTATCCAGTGAAACTTCTCCCAGATTCTTTTCAATTCTATGGTAAACTTCCTGTGCTCATAATCTTCATCTGTTAATTCCTTAATAAACAAACATTGTTTCTATTGGGTAGTCAATTTGAGAGTGAAATCAATTCCCCTCCTCAGCTTCCAAAAAGCCCGAACATTTTTTTCAAGAGCAGCAGAATTAATGACTTTTGTTGGATTTGTGACCTCTCTATTGCCTTTCCCTTTATAACTCCAGCTACCTGTTTTGTCCTCCTTCAGTCCTTCTTGGCATAACTGCCAGTGTCCTTGCCATACATTCTGCCATTACTGTTATTATTTCTCCTCCTTCTCACCAAGTTGCCTTCCCTGTCCAGCTGTGCCATTGGCCTAAGGTCCTGTGCCTGAATCTGTGCTATTGGGGGTGATGCTTCTGCCTGCCCTGCCTGCATGAGATGGGAAATCATGGAGCTCACATCTTAGCTTCCCCTTCCCTTTTCCTTAGGACATTAATTCAGTTCTCTGCCTTCTCCCTGTTTCTCATTCCCTCAGACTTCTGCCTCAGTCACATTTATTAAAACTAGCCAAGGGAGTAAAAACTATTTGGAGAAACCTGGCATATGGATAAATAGTGCTATTATATCAAGTTCCCCCTTCATTAGAGAATCAGCCTAAAAAATACAAGAAAAAAGCTCCTCTTTCTTAGAGAAATGAATTTCTTCATTTGTATGTAGCAAGAAATCAAAATGACATGTTTCAAGATGTGAGTGAATATACTGGAGTAGATTATCATATCCCCTTTCAAAAGGGATGCTGCCTGTTTATGTGTTCTTCTGCTGGCTCATAGTATCTCTTTGAATTCAGACATCTTGATTTTGTTATGCCATGGCAGAAACATCTCAGACCTTTCTAGAAGACATCTGTTAGTTTCTCATGACACCTATGGGAAAAAATGCACATGAAAATCTGGAAGAGATGTACACTAACTCAGCACAAAAATGGTTCTGTTGTCCTAATGCCAAAGCAAATGTTGGTTAGTTTTTGGGGCTAGCTGTCCTCTGCATGATCTTAATCTGAGAAGAGGTTGCTTTCCCTTTCTGCTGAATAATTTCTGTGCATCAGATTTCCTGCCTTCAGCAAGTTTGATCTGTTTAACAGGCCTAAGTCTAGATAGCACAGCCTATCTAGACACAAAACACACAAAGGCTTGCTGCTCTTTGGCATGTGACTGTGGCTTCTTGCCATGCAAATAGTGCAAATGTAGTCCAAAACCAGCAAGAGTCATGAGCTGGCTTGAGTTTTTGCTGGGGTTGAGCAGTGCTGGAGCTACCTCAGCAACCTTGCTGCAGGCTGAGAAAAAAAATAAATCTAATATTAATGATAATAATAATAATAATGAGGAATAATAATAAGGAATGCTAATGCCTAATAATAAGGAATGATCCTTGTGGGAAGTGTAGCTAATCAAAGATACTTTCATAAACAGTCAGCAATTCTAAGAGAAGTGGGGTAAACCGAGTAACAATGGATGGAGCATTTCTGGACCAGCTTCTTTTCAGTCCTCAGTGACAGATGTTCATAGGATAGATGTGCAAGGAAGCACCTTTCCCTCTCTCATTGTGCAATAAACATGTGTGTCTTGATAGGATCAAGAACTAACACGTTTTTTCAGACTTCTCAGGAATTAAGGATTCTTTCAAAACTACTAGTGAAGCTAACCAGTATTCCAGATGTACTTAAAAAATGGCAAAACATGAAAAACTGAGATTATGCTAGAGTTCCCAATTACTTAATTGATCTCTTTCTTTGTAAATATTTTGTCAGGTAAATGTTTATTATTTTGTTAAGTTAATGTTCATTATTTTTATTCTAATATTTTGCCCATGTTTTAATACTGTGATAGTTAATATTGTGCTGCAAAAATCTTTGCAATGCTTATGTAAGATTACTCTTTTTCTACTTTGGCTATTGCATAATTGAGCATGATATGACAAAATGACACTTTCAATCAGCTTTCAATAAGCTATCTTTTGTTTGACAAAAACCAATATGCTATTTTATTTATTTGGCATCTCTGAAAGTACGGAGTGTCATTCACACTGCTCTGGTATGATTTATTAAAAGGCCAGACCAAAGGCCAAATTTATTGAATTCTGTCCTGCAGTTCCATATACAGAAGCTATTAAATATTCTACCACTAAGAAAATCACACCTCAGGTGTTTTTCTGCTGAAAATTATTTCTTTTTGTCAAAGTGGAACCAAATTAGATAAGCATTAACGCAACAAGAAGAATTAATAAAAGACATATAGCAGGGGATACTAATTATAGGGCAAATGAATTAATTCTATCATGTCACCTGCTTCTTCTGGCATAAATGATGATTGTTGTGCTGTGTGTCCTTTAGTGAGGATAAAATTTCTCTGCAGCTTCATTCTCTCATTTTTAAAAGGCATATATTTTTTAATCTCCTTACTCTGAACAGATTATTTAATAGGTAGTATTTCTTTATTATTTTATGTGGCATTCTGGATATTGGGTGAGTGGCTTATAAATAAAGGATAAAACTTTTTCTTGAAGAGAATAAAAATAATGACGTCTTTCTTACACTATCATATGTCTGTTCTGTCAGTGAGGATAGAGGTAATAGTACCACTATTCATTAAATTATCACTTTTCCTTTCCCTGTCTGGTTTCATACTGTTTCCCATTACCATGCTGTCAGAACAAACTCTGTGTAAAAACAGCTGTTTAAAGTGGAATACCCTGCTTGTCTTCAGCTGCAAGAGAGGGGTTAAAGTATAGTTGTGGAAGAAATTCATTGGGCTCTGATTTAGATAAGAAGAGGAACCTCATTGCCCTTTGTGAAGTTTCAGATGACAGATCCAGGCCACATTTGATCTTTCTCTATGACCTCTGCAGCCTCTGTAGAAGCCCTGAGTCAGTGTTTTTAGAGACCTATAGGTATCACAGACCCAAATGTCTTAAAAGCCCTCTAGGTAATGGGAGCCTGGCTTAATTCTCTGCATAGGAAACCTGGTGTTCCCGTTCAGGAGCACAGCTGCAGGTTCAGTGGACCCTGACAGAAGAGAAAGAGTCTGAGAGAGTATGAACAGATGCTGTGGATGACTGTTGGCTCTGACATGATTGTCTGTCTCATGAGATGCTCAAAGCTTAGCTGGTTGCTCTAGGCTTCCTTTCCAGATCAGCAGCAGGTGCTTGCAGACAATGTATTTGACTACCCCGAAGGTAGTTATTTCTAAAGGTCTTTCTGCTCAGTCTCAGAGGAGAAGAGACCAGCTCAGACTTGGGAAATAGGTTGAGAGATTGAACTGAGGACAAATGAATCTCATCCCTGGCACTGCATGCTCTTCTCCTTCACACTTGGGATTCAGCTACTTGCAAGATTTGAGCATGGTGTTTTGAAACTACTGTCTTTGGTCATTCTAGGGGCCACTATACTGGCCATTATTCCTCTATAGGAATATATAAAGAATGCCAGTAGTGGGAAGGAAAAAGGACAGAGCCATGCTTTCATTATTGCAAAGGTGATGCCATAAAAACATGGTCTACTCAGAATTACAGAATCAAAAAATCACTTAGATTGGAAAAGACCTCCAAGATCACTGAATCCAGCCTCTAAGTTATCACCACCTTTTCGACTAGATCATGGAACTGTCACATCCAGTTATTTCTTGAACACCTCCAGGGATGGATTATGCTAATTGCCTGGGAGAGGCAGTAACTCATGTGGTTATTGCCTTTTTTCAGGTAAAGACCAGATGAGCTGGCCTCTGCCCATGGATCCAGCCTGTCCAGATCCCTCTGCAGAGCCTTCCTACCCTCCAGAAGAACAACACTGCCATCCAGTTTGGTGTTTGTGAACTTATTGAGGGTGCACACAATCATCTCATCTAGATCATCAATAAGGACCAGTTCCCATAATGAGTCTCAGAGAAACCCATAGTGACTTTCTACTAAATGGGGCACCATTCACCACCAAAGTTGTGCTAATGTGCACAATTTAATAGGATACACACACACACACACACATATATATAATATTCCTTCATGTTAGAAAAACTTACTAACATTATATAGTAAATTAGAAATATGGAATTTATGCAAGGCAGGGCAAGGGAAGATGGTAGAACTTATTTTTAATGTTTTTCTCTTTTTTTTTTCCTCTCAGAACAAAGACCAAGAAACAAAGGCTGCCATATCACAGGTAGAGTTTTATCCTTGAATTTAGGGCATTATCTCTCCAGAAGCAGTGAGAACTGCCAGTAGTTCAAATCTGCCAGCTGCTCTAGTCAGGGAAATTTAGCATCTGGTTTGGATTTACCAACCATTTCAAACTGACCTTTTTCACTTTAAATTAAGAGGGAAAAAAGGGAGGGGGAAGAAAGGAAAAATACTGGCAGTCTAACCTTGTGCCTTCTGTGCACATTGTACTATTTCAGATGGCTAGCACTGATGTATCCATGGAAAATGCATTTCTTTACTCCCTTGTGGCAGGCCTCCAAGCCATAGTACATTTTTTTTTTGTGTGTGTGTTTTTTGTTACATAATCACCTAGATAACTTTAGATACATTAATGGCAAAATCAGCCTTGAAGAAAAAAAAAAAGTGTGTATCAGTGACAGCTGCAACTTCTCCCTCAAAAAACCCCCAATTTTCTTTCTAAAATGGCTTTAATAAGATGGATAAGAAAGGACATCTTTGATTTCCATGTCATTCTACAGGTCTTTAGTGCCTAGAGCTTCTGAAGGATTTTCTGGAAGCGTCAAGAATGATTTAGAGTCCTTATAAAAGTCAAGGCTAAATTATACCTGGTGTCGTAATTTTTATGTGGTTTCTCTAATCCACTAGATTTATGCAGCAAAGTGTCCCAACAACATGATAAGAATAACAGTTTTTCATGCTGTTTGGTCCTCAGCAAAAGTTCTGAAATGTTAAAGTCAAAGACAGCTGTGCCTTGTAGAAGCCTGTATTAAAGCTTAGGACACCAGTATGGTCTTTTTCTTAGTGGTTAAAGACCTCTATATGTATAACAAGTCTTTTGAGAAATCTTATTTCACCTGCATGTGAAGGAAGAGCTGAGGAATGGCATATGGATGTGCTGTTAAGTGTGAGATACAGATTATTTCAAAAGACTTGATGGTGCTGAGCATTCAAACTGCAGACAGGCCTGGAGAGAGACCAAGCATTGCTTATAACCTTTTAGAGGATACTTGCGACAGTTTATCACAGAATCATAGAATATCCTGAGTTGGAAAAGACCCAAAATGATCACTGAAATTCAACTCCTTGCCCTGCAAAGCACCATCCCCAGAGTCATGCCATGTGCCTGTGAGCACTCTCCAAATGCTTCTTGAACTCTGTCAGGTTGGTGCTGTGACCCCTATCCTGAGGAGCATGTTCCAGTGCCCAAACACCCTCTGGGTGAAGAACCTTACTCTAACATCCAACATAAACCTCCTCTCACAGAGCTTCAGGCCTTTGCTCGGATCCTATCACTGAACATGACACAGAAAAGACCAGAGCTTAAACCTCCACTTCCCCTCAAAAAGAAAGAATTTGTAGACCACAATTAGGACTCCCCTAAGTCTCCTCTTCTCCAGGCTGAACAAGCCAAGTAGCCTCAGCTCTCAGTTTATTTTGCAGCTGTTTGCAGATATTACAAGTATTTTACCCATGGTTTCTAAACTATTGGATGTAGGAATACAAGAATTGTGGAGATTTTGGTCAGATAGTTCCAGTTGAGAAATATAAATTATGTATCTTCTGTAGCTGGCTTAGGTTTTTAATTACCTTCAATCATTTAATTTGTTTCATACTTTTTATTATCACTTTACTTTCTTCAGCATTCAGTAAAGTCTAATCTCAGACTGAAAGTCAGGAATATCTAAGTTTGGATATTGAATATACAGCCTGTCTTTTATGTTTAAGAAGATAACATGTTTCCTAAAGAGATTATTTTAAATATATATATAAAAAGAGAAAAGAAAGCTCTGACTAGTGAGTTTGCTTCAGCTCCCATGAGATTTAACAGGAAATAGTAGTTATTATGGCTTTATCTGGGAATATCACCCACTGGGAATTATCTGGTAATAATAAACCCTGTATTCCTGTTTTTTAATATCTTGGTGTTTGTTGCTGTGAAGACTGTGAAGTGTTCTATTGAACTCCTTTAAGAAAAAAGTTTAGAAAATCAAAGATGATGACTTGTGGCTACATCTCAGGGCAGCTCTTTCTCTCACAGACCCTCTTTACCAGCTTCACCTTTGGTACTGTCAGAGAAGGACAAGCACTGCTGGTAAGGGCAAAAATGTGCAAAAAAATGAGTGAAAAAATCTAACCTTTTGCCAGTGGAGCACTGAACTGGCAGCTGTAGAATCACTCCAGTTTCTAGGCAGGAATCAGGGAGGAGAGTAGAAACCATCTAGTGCACAGCAAATAGCAATGGTCTAGGCAAAGAGGTCAGCACAGTGATCCTCACAAGAGCAACATCATGAATGTCCTGTGTTTCTTGTAAAACCTGTACCTAATCCTGCTAATTATTGTTCATTAGTATGTAACCCATGCTCTTTGTCTAGCACAAGTAATAGGAATGACTTTTGCAGCTTTTTTCCCTGGTCAGGGTTACATCCATTTTGGAAGTAGGATATATTTAAACTTAAAGTCATAGCTCAAAGGAAATTTCAGACTTACTGAGTACCAAAAAGACATACACAACAATTTGCTAATAAAAAATTATACCAGGGATTCAAAGGCTGCTCTAAGATTTAGTTAAATTTGACTTTCCATGACATTGCTGCACAGGAAGATTATTTATTTCTCTGTTGTGGTAGCTGGTGAGATGTTGTATGTTGTAACTGCATAGTACTGTGCAGGAAAACACATGAGAGAAGAGACAGAGTTTTTACATTTGAGAAAATGAGGCATTAATATCCTATTAACAGCAGATGATTATGAATGAGTGTATTCCCTAAGGCCTCAAGAAAGTCAAGAATGAAAATGAGCAATAATTCTCCAGTTTGTTATGTTTGCTTTAAATGGAATTCCAAGAGGAATCTCTCATTATTTCTTCAGCAATGACTAAAGATGTGGTTTTGTCATGAAGTGAATTTTTTGCTAGAGCCAGAGATCTGTCATAATCTAATGGACTAAAGTCATGTAAATAAAAATATGTTTTCAAACAAAACGAAGAGATAATGGCATCATCAAATACAAATATATTGCTACAGCAACTGTTGGATAACAAATAAAAATATCTTTTTGTTTTACATGATATTCTGGATTTGGCTTGGCAAAGATTGTATCTGAGTGCTTCAAAATTGGCTAAAGGAGACTAGGTACCTAACAGCCATAGGTATTTTTGAAAATCCTAGTGAAAAAAATCCTGTCACAATTACTGAAACACTTCTCCTATGCAGAATTAATGTATAGATTAGAGGGGTTGAAAATAAGAGGGAAAATTACTATTCTGGAAAAAAAAAAAGTTTTCAGTATTTAAATGAAATAATGCATTATCTTTTTATATCTTATTAATTAGAATAGCTTTATATTATGAAACTCATTATTAGGCTACCTGCTTATCAGCAAGGTTGTCATGCAGCCTTATTAGACCTGATCAAGATACTTATATTGAGCCATGACAGTGTGTGGAGGTGACCTGAATTCCACTTAGGACCCTTGTCCTAGAGAGCTGGTCCTCTGCTGTAGGAGTTTCTGAGTATCTTAGGGATGAGGGTCACAAGGTCTGGGTGAGATGAGAACCTACACAGCAGTGTGTAGGTGAAATGATGGGGTTTTCCTGCATAAGGCTTGGATCTCCTCTTCCATTCTTGAAGTCTAGCATTAAATGAAGCAATACGCCTTACATTAAATTACATTCCAATTAATATGATGGACATTTCCACATGATGGAATGTGTTCAATGTGTGTTCAGTACTAGCTGGTTTAATTATTGTGGTCTATCATAAAATAACATGTAAAATTGTATATGGGGAGAATCACTGATAAAATAGGAGAACTTGGGCTGGTAAGTGGGTAAGATTTCTGCAATTATAGACAATTTCTTTTTTTAGTATTTCCCCAAAACAATAATTATCTCTCATTTTACCTATCTACTCTTTTAAAAATTTGTCTTTATTTTCTCTGTATCCATGCAGAGATAAATGAAACAGATTTTATTCCTTTGCTATGGCACATAAATTTGCCATAGTGTATCTCTATATTGCTTTGTGATTAACTTGCTAAGTCTCTGTACATGGAGGAAGTTCCTTAAACTCTTACCATTTCCCTATTAATGGCAAGAAAGTAAAAACTGCTACAGTTGTCTCATATATGATAGGATAACCAGGGAGCATCACTCTGGACCACTGCTTTTTAACAACTTGGGGTTTGTTGCTGTGATGACTAAGAGGAGCCCTATTGATCTCCTATAAGATAAAAGTTAATTGGATGACAGAAAAACATGAGCCATGTATTATTACTCATCTGTGATTAGGGTAACCACATGAAAATAATTTTCCCTGTTAGTAGCCAGCTGCTGGTCCTGTAATATGGAGTTTTCTAGAAGAAACCTATTGGTAGTGGTTAAGGAAGGAGAAGAGCAGTCCATGGAGGAGATACTTGCATCTTAGGCAAGTGGACAATTTGTACATTTGACTTTGTTATTTATAATCCCTATCCAAAACCTGGTGGAGAGCTGTTTTTAGGAAATGCCTTACTAAATCTTTCAAAGAGCCTTAACTTTATGGTTATGGTAATGGTGCAGAAAGCCTTCTGAAAGCTGATGGAAACAGTTCTCACTCTGTACTACAAAATGTGTGAGGCAAGCCATGGCTTCATCATCAGATTTCAGCATCTGTTCTCCGTGGGCAGTGTGATTTAATGCATGTGTCAGAAAGGTTCCAACATTATTGTCCCTCTGCTCACAGAGATTTCCCTTGTCTGAAGGGCTCAATCTTGTTTTTGTATTGTATGTTGTCTGAAATTACCATGACATATTATCTGCTTTTTCTTCCTTCCACTGGTTTCACTGATATGGAACTGTAGGAGTCTGGAATAAAAGACAATGGTATGTATGATAGTCTTTCTTTCTGAAAGTCATGTGTGTTTGGTTGTTTTTTTTTTTTTTTCCCTTTAATTTTTAAATTTTTATTTTATTTTTAAGAAGTGTGTCTACCAGTCTCTGGAACATTTCATCTGTGTTATCTTTTCCCAAGTTGATGACATCAAGTTGTCATATCCAAAGTCATCAAAATATATTCCAAAATATATTCCCAGATTTGGTTAGAAACTTCCTTAAAATAGCAGTGCTAGGTTTTCATTTGGACTCAATTATCTTAAAGACCTTTGCTAATCTAAAAGCTTATATGATTTTAAAATACAGAAATTGTAAAACAAAACTAAAGATCCTGGTGCATATTTTATAACGTGTTATGTTAATTGATTTGATATTGTATGTGAAAAAAAATGGGATAAAGCTGGCAAGGAGAACTTGAATGGCGGCTTGATCACAACCTCAAGTGTAAAAATTGCTGTAGGAAATAAGAATTAAGCTTCTCAAAATGGAAGCCAAAGCATGACACAAGGAAACCCCTTGCTTTATGTTGACACTTGATTTGAGTTCAGCATACTGTACGAACATTGTCCATTTTCTTTAATAAACGTAATCATTATAACAGATTCGCTGCAATTAGGAACTGTAGGTAATGACTACAGAATTTTTGATAGTTTCCATGTAGCTCTGAGAATAATTATTGGCTTTTCTGTGGTGAAAAGTACAAGTTTTTTATTACTATAAGTCTCAGATTCAGTGATCACTTTGATTACAATACCTTATGTTTCACAGCGCAATCTATTCAGAATAAAGTGAGTAACTTAATGGTATCTTTGACTTCAGTCTGTGTTTATGTGCCCCCCATGTAGTTGTGTGTGGAGCAAGTTTTCCTGTAAGCAGGAAGTATCCTCATAATGTCTTCAGTAAAAAAAAAACTTAGATTGTTATTTTTGTTGTGTACACTGAAATGAGTTTAAACTCAGTGTGACAAGCTGACTCTGAAAATTATTGCAGCTTCTATTTGCTTTCCCTCGCACATATTTTTGGTAAAGCAGTGCGGCCTCTTTAATTTGTTACTACACTCAGATTCAGGATATTCCTTTGTGTACCCAGTTCTATGTGTGGGGCAACTTTAAAAAGTTACTTTTCCTTTTCTGAGCCACTTGGTTTATCTGAAAAGCAAAAGTAATGATACTTACTTTGCACAGTGCTTTGGGACTCGCTTGTTGGAAGGACCATGCAAGAGTGAGGTATAGCAATTGCCACTGTTCTTCAAAACAGTGTATTTTTTAGTTAACCAAAGCAGTTTTGGTAACTTCTAGTTTTATTATTTTGCCTTTTATATTCTATTATACCACTAATATACTACTTTATTTAGTGAATTAAATATTTTGAAATTACTTTCTAGTGTAGAATTCTGGCTAATATGTTTATTGTCATAATAAAACAGCTTTGGTTCTATTGGAAGATTAAAATGCAGATGAGATGAACTGTCTGAAGAAAGAATACTCACTTAATAAACTAGTTTATTACTATAATACTGTAGTCCGGAAACAATTTTTTAAAGCCTATTAGAATACATAAAACCACTGTTATCTCTGTGTTTGTTTAAAATAACTCTGAAGCCTGTTTTGCAGAGAAGTTGAAGTCTGAAAGGTGAGGTGAACTGGGTGAAAATTGCTGGATTTTATGATTATTTATTGCTGCCTTCATGTTTGTTTTATTACACTTCTGGATGTATTCATTATTGATACACATAGCTAATACTTTTACAATCCTTATAGGATTTATGTGTTGTGGCAGTTTAAAAAGTTCATAACCAAAATGTAAAAAATATTTCCTCTCTGTATGTAATTTTTGAGTTTATTGATCATTTACTCATTATTTTTGAAGGGAGAGAATATAAACACAGATCCAAATTTACTTTTTCTGTCATACAACTAATTTAATGTAAAGCAAAATGCATGCTTTCCCCTTGATGGTCCTGACATAGCTCTAAACTAAGGGTGATACAGTTTTCACTGAGTTGTATATGATATGGTTCTCTAGAGAACTCTGTGTATCAATGAGGATATGAGGTTATTAAAGAATAAGTTAAATATGTATGTTTTTATATATTGAATTCATATGCAGCATTTTTGCTGCAGAGGAAGGAAAGGCAGGCAGCATCTGAAAGCAGGTGACACGTATCTAGTGTAAGTACCATACCAGAGAGGTGCCACACCTTGGCATGTGGTCAAAAGGAATAAGACTCAAAGGCAACACATAGATACAAGGACATAGATACAAGGACTGCTATATGTTGCTCTGAGTCAGCAGCCTATTCTATAAACTTTTTGTTACTTTTTCCTGTTGTACCTCTTATGCAGTTTCCCAATGTCAGATTTTATAAAGCAAATTCATAGCAAAACTTGTATTCAATATAATTCTGTAAAAAGGAGAAAAACAGTTGTAGGTGACATCACAAGGCCTTTCTGTTAGTCATTACTTTCTCTATTCCTATCATAAGCAGAATTCTTCTTTAAGAAGTTTTCTGCAGGACCCTGATCCCTGACCAGCAGGTCAGCTATAGGTCCTGGGTCGCCTGGGCAGGAGAGATCTGAGAGGAGCAGGCTGAGGGGAGCTCCCCCTGTGCTTTGATGCTGCTGCAGGCTCAGCCCTCGATCTCAACCCACACCACTCACCTGGCTGGGTGTCACAGGGCAGCAGTGCAGGGGTCATTGCCTGCCCACTGGCTTTGTGTCCCCTGTGCCTGACTAAGGGCCAGTCCTGCTCCTAGGCCTCCTGATGACTTCTAAACAAATGTCTTCTTGATGACTGCAGATGCAGCTAGCTAGACTTTCTCCCCTGGTAGATATTTAGGTCTTGTTAGATTGCCCAATTCTACAGCTTTTGATAAAGCTAGGAGTTTGAAAAGCTGGCCAAAGAAATAGTGGGTTCCTTGTGTTCTGGTATCTGTTAGAAAGTAAATTTCCTTTTTTCCCCTCTTCTTTTTATCCTTTTTCCTTTCTCTTCTTCCTTCCCCCCCCACCTTTTTTTTTTTCCCTTCTTTTTATTTTTTTTTCTTTTTTTTTGTAGTAAGGGCGATTGGAACAGAAGCTCTCAAATTTCAGAAAACAATAATTAACATAGTTATTTCAATCCTTTTCTGGGCAAGTTAGTAAATATTAAGGCACCTTGACACATGACAATAGGATAATATGGATTTTCCTCAAATAGATGGAAAGATCATGGGTGATTTCCTTTTGTAACTGAGACTCATGAAAACTAGAGACATAGTTGAGGTAAAGCTAATTTATAATTATATTAATTAGAATAAACCAGTAACTTAGTATTTATCATTTGTTTATTTGATGTTGTTCACATATCTTTAGATCAAACTAGAAACATAGCTAGGAATTGGGCCTGACAACTACAATTTAATTGCTATAATAGAACTCTTTTGATGCATACAGAAGTAAAATGGTCAAAAGGCCATTGCACTTCGTTTATTTAAGAAAAGTGGATATAAATGAAACAATAAAAAGTGCTTTCTGTTAAGGTTCTGGAAGACTGTCAAAAGATGTCTGGTGATATTTGTTGAAGACACATATATGAAAGGCACTGTATAAACTTCAGAGACCATTTCACTTGCACATATTTTCCCTTGTATTCACAGAATACAAGTGGACAATATAGGGTGAGGTGGGACTACCAAGGAGATTGATTTTTTATTAACAAATTTTCATTAGGAGTCTAATACTCTCTACTCCAGTCTGCAGGTATATTAAGTCTTTCAAGATTAAGGTATTTTTGGTTCTTTACTGAGTAATTACCTGGGCAATCTCTGTCTTGGCCTTTGTAAAAGTTACTAACACCTAGTGCTCTACATTTCCCAATTGATGGTGATAAAGAAAAACAGTGCTTGATAAAGTGACTGAGATTTAGCATGGTGAAGGTAAAAACAGCTTTTGTACATTTGGCATTGAGTGCGGTGGGTTTGAAATAAGGGTTTGCAAGGTATAATCCAAACATGGTCTTTCAGAGAGGTCCAGGCTTTCCATGACTGCAGATGAAATTGGTTTCTTTCCATTATAGAAACCAGGCAGGGAAACAGGCAGCATACACAGCAAATTTCATTTCAGATGTCTTAAGCCAAAGGAGTGATTCATTCTCAGGAACTGATTTTTATCATGGTCGAAGACAGCTATCCTACTGCTCACATATATCCTCCTCTAAGCAATGTTGTCTCCACACAGGATGTTGCAACTAAGCATTAAAAAGTCCCTTATGTCAAAGGAATATTTGACTGATTGGTAAAAAAAATTGAATTCTTTGATTGTGACATGTAGCAGTTTGTTCCACTATTCTATGGGATTCAAGTTTTTCTATTTGTTGAAAAACTAAGACTAAACAGAATGAAATAAAGTAGTAAGCAGTGAGTAACATAGAACAAGAGGGGTAAGTGGGATTTACTTTACAGAGGCTGAAATATGTACCACTAGCATAGCCTAAACTCAAGAATAATTAGATCACTATTGAGGACTGACTTTGTACAAGTAGCTTAAACCATCTACTTTTCCCACAGATTAGTGAACACGCACAGGTTGTGATTCACACAACATTTTAGTTTTTACTTTTTACTCCCTTTTCTTCCACAAAGGAAACATTAGGGTTTACTACTAAATTGATGAAGATCTGCATAGGAAGTTTAAACAAACCTGGTAAGTTTTTTCCCCAAATATGTACACACATGCTAAAAAATCCTAACCCAATAACCTTTTTTTACTAATTCTTGGTTTTATATTATCAGTGTATTCCAATGCTTCTAATTTTCAGAAGTTGTATTTAGTTCTTATTCTGTTGAATTAAGATGAAAATGGAAATGAAATCAAATAAAAAATGTCAGTAAGCTACTATTTGAATAAAACTTAATGAAGTGTGAATATGCAGCAGTTATTAAAAAGTGTTTATCACTGACAAGACAGTGATAAGTTGTGCCTACTCTGCAATTCAAGATTTTTAAATTAGTAGAATTCAGTTTGTCATATTTACATCATGCTACATTTTTAGTGAAAAGAAACCCAAGCTCTCAGTTTTGGGTTTTTTTTTCACTTTTTTTAATTTTTATTTTTTTAGGAATAAACTGCCTAATCTAGGATTAAAAAAATCTGAATCTTCAGAAATGGCTATGAACTCCTTTCAACAAATTCTGATACTTTGTAAAATCTATCCTTAATTTTGCTAGTCTTTTATTAAATTATAGGCAGTACAGTAGTAAGTAGGCAGTGCTTAAGTCTCATTTTAAGTTAGCTTTGTAGTTTATACTGGTATGGGACTTGACAAAAGTTATGATGTCAACTAATATGATTCTAGTAAGAACAACTGTAATAAAACAGTAAGAAAAGAAAAATATACAAATTAAAGTAATGGGCACTTTATGTGTGTGTGTGTGCCTTTAGTAAAGATTGGAGATCTGGAGTATGTCTTCATTTTATTCTTGTTGCTTTCCATGCGTGTAATCCGTTATTGTTATAGAAAATATTTTAAATCAGAACTATTGTGTTGCAAAAATGACTAACAACATTGCAACCACCATGTTGTCTTTATGTGCCATGCTGTGTCACTGATCTAAAGAAAGACATGCCAGCAAACCTTCCCTCACAGGCTGTACAAGACATATTACTAATGCTGTTTACATGTAGAGTACCAAAGTACAGTTGGTTATGCAAAGCCTGCTTGTTTCTAAATCTTACATAAACAATGCAGTCCTCCATTTTTGTATAAGGCTGTATTTTTAACCTGTGAACTTCTTTGTCTATCTCTTTATGATGAGACATAAGAACCTTTAAAAGATATTTGTGGGTTTGTAGTCCATGAGCTTTGACACTTATGCTTTGGTCAGAATATAAATTCCAAAATACCCTTAGCCATGGCCATTCTCTCAAAGACCAGTAACAGATTACATACAAATTTTACTGAGACAGTTATGGTCAAACAAATAATATAGAGTTTTTACTGCAGGAAAATATACAGTTTTTAAAGCTTCAACTGAACATGACAAAACATTATGAACTATTTTTCATTTCAACTGAAAATGCACAAGCCTTACATTCCTTTACCTCCATTTTCAAGTCACCATCTCTGCATATAAAATCACCTTATTTTTTCAGTGTTTGTTTTTGGCTCTCCAAATATTTTAAGATCTTTTTTTTATGTATGGTCCTTATTGTGTGGTTTATACTAAGAAATTTTGAGGCCATTTTTACAGTTCTTTGATGTCGATATCTGTAAAAGGGTGATGAAATGCTGTCATGACAATATAGTCTTTTCTTTTTGGTGTTTGTATCTGTTTATCTAGTATATATTAAAAAGACTGTGGTACGTCAGCCCAGGGTGATTTCTCCTGGAGTTATTGTTTCCAGATTGTCATTTGAACTATGTAATTTGTCAAGGTTAGGCTCTGTTATGTTGAAAGCCTTTTTTCCTCACTCCAGCAAGAGAACCACTACAATTATGACTTTCACTGGCTTTTCTTTTTTTTTTTTTTCAGTAGAGAGCACTCCTATGTCGCATGATTGCAAATGAATGCAATTATGGGAAATTTGTTATTTCTTCACATACTACTCTCTCTAGTCCGTGTTTTCTCTCTAAGTTATATTTTCTTATTTTGCCTCCCATTTTTAGGAACAATATTGTTATCTAGAGTAAGGGCAGTTGTAAATGACTGAAAAGGACCAGCTTTCCTCACTATAGTAGTTTATCAGTGCTCTATGGAGACTGTAGAAGAAACCTGAGCCTGAAAAATATTCCATAGGTTTACATTTTATCTATTAGTTTATTCCTATACCCAACTTCTACAAGAAAAAATGTGTAAATAATGGAAGGTGTTGAAATGCTCTTAAAGACTCACAGAGGATTATAAATAGCTACTGTGAGAAAATGTTATTTTGGTGCTTAGGTGAGCAAGTAATTTACTAATGACTATTCCAAACCCCATTTTCTATTTCTATTACCTACTCTGACTTATTTTCTACTCAAGCCTTTGTGTGTTGGACAAATGGTTGGAATCTCCTTATATCCAGCCAGGACAGAAAACACCACCTCTACTTCTGCTCAGCAACACAGATCCAATCAGAGGGAAGGTCTTTACAGGTTTTGTTAACACTCATGTGCAATCACCCAGTTGTTGCTTCGTCAGAGTTGGGCTGGGGAACAGTATCTCACCACACATTCTTCTCTCTTTCCTTCCTAAATGATGGTGATAAGGGAGGTGATGATCCTTGGACTATAGGCAGACTCTGCCACTGCCAGTGGCCCAGACGATGCCCCAGCAGGGAGGGCATGTCCTATTCTTGGGTCACCCTCAGCTCCCAGCTCAGCCCCACTGCAAGGAAGAGCCTGCTCATTTTGCTTCCTGGCACACTTAAGCAAAACCTAAAGAAAATAAATGTTTAGTGCTACGAAAGGTGAGAACTGCAGCCTTTAATTGACAGGTGTGTGAGGCAGAAACAAAACCCATGTTTTCCAGTGCCACCAGGTGCCCAAGGTCCCGAGGACAATGCCTGTGCTTTTTCTTACATTAATTTTGAAGCTTGCTCCCTTGGTCTTTGAAATCTCAGTTATACTGCAAGAACTCACAGCCTGTGAATATCTCCATAAAGTCAGCAACTATCACTATTATCTAAAAAGGAAGTATCATCCAAAATGTAAGTAGAGGAGGAAAGCCAGATGGACATTTCTTTTCTTTCCCAATAGTCTGATTAAAATTTTGTCAAGCAAGAGAAACAGATCCAAAATCAATTTATTTTTCTGCAGAATCTTACTCCTCATCTGTACAGATATATAGAATACTTTGGAGGTAATTTCCATTTCATCTGTGGAAGTTGCTGTAATTTGCTTTAGTTTCATTTAATCACATAAGTTAATGCAGGGCTCTGGAGAACAAAATTCTCTGTTCCTGATCATAAAGGCTAGAGAAAGATACCTGCACCCAGCTGGTCACCAAGTTTTTATCTGCATTGGGAAATACTAAAAAAGATGTGGAAAGTGCCTGCCTAAGTCAGGAAAGAGTGCTAGGTGCTCTACAGGGGAGAACCTTTCCCCCCCAGCCTTTCAGTGTAGGTGTTAAAAGAAGGACATGTATTCTTTTGTTGTGAGAAACAGCAGCATGTTCTCATGTGCCGCATCTAATACTGAACTGATATTCTACTCTTAATCTAAAAATCCTTACCAGGGCTTCTATGTACATTAGCATTTTCGTTAAAAGCAAAACCAAAACCCGCACTATATTATTGTAGAACTCAGGCAAGCTTGGATGCAAGAAAAAAATATGGACAATTCCATCCCAAGGTGCACAGCTGTAAGTAGAGAAAATTTAAGTGGCCATGAACAATAGGATTAAAGAGTAAAAATATTCAAATTCTGATTGACTTAATATTTTTTTACAATGCCTTATTTTTAGTTTGAAGAAGGAATCAAATATTCTGTTTCACTGTGTGGATTTGAGAATAAATACAGCTAGTCCAGGACTTGACTGACAGCAAAAAACCCAATTGAAATTTAGTGGATCACTGATAAATGCCAGCTTCAGCCTTCTCCAGAACCTTGGGGAAATGAAACTAGTCTTTCTGGAACTCTGCAAGGTTGCTGCTTTTTTTTTTTTTTTTTCACTTTGAGATGTGAATCGATTGATTTGATGAAAAGTAATTTATCAAGGGGTAAAAGCAACAGGATAATTTACAGTGCAATGAGATGATTTGCCATCCCTAAAATTGCTCTCCTGAAATCTAAAACTATGTACAGTCCTTTCCTTGGCAAGGCTATTAGTGGGGCTACTCTGCTTCCCACTGCTTTGGCCACAATCTTCTTTCAGTTTGTGATTTTCAGGTCCCTGCCTGCTCACCCCAGGCCAGATGCTGGCAGCCACTACCTGCAATTCAAGTCTCTTGGCTACTGCTCCCACAGGCAGTCTGACTGTTTCATCCTGCACTTGGCATGCTCGTGCTGCTTCAGCTCACTGTCCCAGCTCTTGGCTGCCCTGAGGAAACTTTGCTCTCGCCTCTTCAATGTGTATTTTTGCTATCTGCATAGAAACCTTTGGGTAGTGCCCTGCTAACAAGGCACTCCCAAAGCAGTCTTTCCCAGTCCTTTTTCCTAGGTTCCTATCTTTCCACTTTGAACAGTTTCCTGAGCCACACCTTTTTACTTTTGGTCAGCCCAGGCTTATAAAAAACCTTCAAAATTGTGAAATATCCCCCCGTTTCATAGCAGAACATATTCATTAACAAAAATGCTTCTGTTGACACAGCATTTTGAAATGGTGCACCATTGAAAAATCTATTTCTACATCACATGTCAGGTGAACACCGTTTATTTAGTCAGCCAGAGCTCATTGTTGTGAATGAGTTTTTGAGCTCTGAATTTACATTGGAGGAGGAAATTATGTTATTTTAAAATATTGCCTAGTTTTGGATATGTGAATTACTCACCAAAAACATCTTTCTTTTCTTTTTAGAAGATACCCAAGATTTCCAGCCTTTTGTTGTTCTTAAATTATCTTACATCTGTTGTCTTTGGTAGTTTCTTTTTATTATATTAATCTAAACCCAATGTTCTTGAACCCATTAATTAAACATGTCTGTAAGGATTTGCTTGCTTTGAGCCTAAGAATTAAAGAAGATTCTGAGACTATTTCTGAACCAGAACTCCCATACAGAGTGGAAAAAATATCTCAAACATTTTTGTTGGAAAAACCCCTGGCATATCTCTTAGGCAAACAGTTCAGCTCTTTGAATTGTACCTGGTAACAGAAAATACACCACTGAGCTGCCAAGTGCATTTCAAAATTTTACTGCTTTACTGTGTTGCATACAAAAAGTAATATTTCCTTCCCAGTCTAGATGAGAATATGACTGTTTTCAGAGCTTTTCTGTGTACAGAGATAATTTTTTTTTCCCTCATGTCTTTTATTTCTCTGCCCATGTTTCTTCTCCCCCACCACTACTATTAAGATATGCCTGAATTACATATAGTCTTTGTAAGACAAATAAGTTGGGGAAAAAAAGAGCAACATATTCTGCCTTAATGCAGATAAAATGAGAATTTCCTTGGAAATTGTAATCTGAGGGTTGAGCAAAGCAAAAATTGTTGTTACAATATGAGTGAACAATCAGCTTATTACATAATTGAGATCAAAACATTGTACAGCAATATACATATTTTTCAACACAAATGGTTGCATTCTTAGATTTTTTTTGCTAGAAAGTAAGCTTCACTGCATTGTAACAAAGAATTAAATCTAAATTTCTTTTCCAGTGACAGAGAACAGTCAGACTGTTGGATCTTGTCCTTAACCATCAAGAACAGGAAGACATAAACAAGCTTACTCTTTTTTTTTTTTTTTTTTTTTCCTTTCTCTGTATCTATAATTTTCTTGCAAGGACTTCTTCTTTAAAGTAGTAAAATTAGCTGGTCAGGTTTGAATTCCATTTTTGATACCGTCTTCCACACTGAGTACTCTTTTTGTCTGAGGCAGTCCCACATAATCAGATTCTGAAAATCCTGGCTGTTTTAGAGAAAAAAGTTAACTCTTTGCCCATGTGTATTTGTAAACCACAAAAAAAAAATAGTATCTTCTATTCATAATTTAATATGTAGAATCTAACATGAAAGACTCAGAAGACCTCACTGAGAGTGAGGCCTCCCTGGGACACTGGTAGGTACATGGAAAGTCTGTTCTCAGAGGAGCTTCCAGAAGGGTGAATCAAGAGAGCAAACAAAAGAAAAGAGAGATTTGATCTGACTTGACCTAGTTTGCAGGGAAAATGACTGAAGGAATTGAGAATAAAACACCACTGTTCTGACTCATGGGTTGCTACTCTTATAAATGGAATTCAGTTTCTGTAGACACCTCAAAATATCATCTTTGTTAGAAAAAGAGTCAAGACAAAACATCCTTGAGTAAGAAAAGGCAGATAATCATACAAATGCAGAAAAAGGTTTAATAGATTCATGAAGGATTTGCCATGCAGTGTAGCTGAATTCTTTGAAGGAAATTGTGTGAATTGGAATAAGGTTTAAGTATAAGACACTTATACAGGTTTGTTGTGCTTTGATTCTTATATGAGGATAATTACAATCTATCAGTGGAAATATATCTTGAAATGTCTGGCAAATAAAAACAGCTTTCAGGTATTAATGGTGTTAATTGATACCTCCTGTTTGTTAAAAACATGTCTTCAGGCTGCTAAAATTAATACCTGATCTGCTTCAGAACCCTGGAAATTATGGTTCAAAAGAATTTTAAAAATATTGAGAGACATTGGAAAATATATATAGTGGATTATATTGGAGAAGAGATCACTGTGAAGAGGAAGGATTGGAAAAAACTTTGTTTTTTTGTTTACTTCTGAACATGAAAAAAATTCAATTTTACCTTGAAAATGGTAGTCATTCCTGGTTGCTTGCCATAAAAGGTCTTGTAGTCCCTTCATCTTATTTGTTTTTAATTATGTATTATTTACAAAAATCATATATGCCTAAGGAAAGGGTATTAGTATGTAATGAACTGAAATCTCCAGGTTACTTAAATGCTGGTTCTATTCTTGTCCTCATATTTCTAGTCATGCTTTCAACTCTGTGAACTGATACTGAAGTGAACAGGATTTTAGGTAGTATTTCTGCCTCGGGGATTTCCCCCAGGCAGCTGGGGTTCTTGGATTCATCTTCTCTCGAGCCGTCCTCAGCTTCCCAGACTGTGTCTTTGACAGTCTGGGGAAAGCAGTTTTCTCCCAGCTAGCAAATTCTTCAGGCAACACGGGAAATAAGTACGAGAATCTGTGATCTTCCAGAGGGGGTTTTTATTAGCTCCAAAAGACCCGTAAAGTACGAGAATCTGTGATCTTCCAGAGGGGGTTTTTATTAGCTCCAAAAGACCCGTAATGTTCTCAGCACCTTTCTTTTATCCCCTAACTCAGGGGTGGGGTTTACAGAATGCTGGCAGCCCGCCAAAATGGACCAATACAAAGCTTTGCTTTTTTCAAACTCACAGGGGCTTGTTCTCCATTGGAAAACAGCTTCTCCCTTGTCCCTCCTGTTTCCCCACAAGGTAGTCTTCAGGAAACCACACTTTTAGAATGTAACAGATATAAGTTATAAAATATTACTCTGGGAGAGGAAAGCCTGAGAGGACTGTGGAGCAATTCCACTGTCTAGGTAATGCACATCTTAATATTTAACACAAAAGCTCTCTTAGGTGCTCATATTAATTGATATATTGGTAGCTATACTGTCATATATGTTTTACAGAAAATATGCTCATATTAATGGTTTGATTCAGTGAAGATTGGAAAGAATGTTTCCCCCAACTCCCAAGAGATCTCAGTTAAATCTAAGACCATCAAAAATTATCAGTACCTTAACAGTTTGATTTTTAAATTGTTGAGTTTTCTGATGTTGGCTACTCCCACAGACAACATACATAAGGAGCACTCATTGAAACTGCTGACTAATTTCAGAGTGGATAATAATTTAAGTGAATTACCTTGAATTAGCTGAAACAGATGTGTTCCTGGTCTTGGCAAAATTAACCTGTAAAAAATTAAAATGAGTAAATTACTAGTCAGCTACCTCGATCTATAAATTTCTCTCTAGAGTGATCTAATGGAAGTTCTGGGTGCAGGTTTGGGCTGTACGTTTAGCAGCTAATTTGCATCTTAGCTTGTATTTCCCTTGCTACAGTGGAAGAATAATTGGAATTGCATGCACTGTATTAAATGTATTGACTGAAGCTGAAATTGGAAGAGATTGTATTTGGTATATAAATCTGGAGAGCATGGCTAGCAATTCTATGAAAGATAGTAAGAAACATGTCAATGGGTGATGCTATATAGCTTTCCAATAATTTTAACAACAATAAGCTTTTTTGGCAGGTATTTATTACAAATGTTTCATCACTTCTACTTGCAAAAAATAGAATGGAGCATGCATAACCAGATGTGATTCCTGTGTAAATAGCAAATTAATATGTTCAAATTACCAGTGGCAAAAGTAAGACTTATGTTTGTCTTTTGCAGTAGGAATTAGTTCACTCCATTGTTTTAAAAGGAAGAAATATGTTTCTCAATACTCTGGTGGAAGGAATTTATTAACTTGGTCTGTCTCTGATACCAAATAAAAACTTCTGGAATTATAAAGAGTTATCATTCTGATATGTCTTAAAACTATGTAAAACTATGTATCAAATTATGATAATATATAAAGATTTTTTTTCAGGTAGGATGAAAGAGGGACAGCAATTTTATTATCAAAGTCAGATGCCGACAGCTTTGTCATGAGACCACCTACTTCAACATTCATGCTCTCTCTGGGAAATTGTAGAGTTTTGATGTTGTAGAAAACACAGCCACCTCTTAGAGGGGAAAAGAGATTTATATTGATGAAGACAGGCTATGTGAACACAAGCTTATGTTTAGCTGTATTGCTGTGTCTCATAAAAAGGGAATCTGACTTATTACTGAGAATTAAGGTTGGTGGAGTAAAGGTGTAGGAGCTGCTGGCTGGGAGATGTGCTGCCTGCTTGGGATGCTCTTTTCAAGGTCGGGCCATTCCCTTCAGCTGCAGCTCTGAAGTTCTGGACTAATTCATTGTCCCACATAAGCTTGCCTAATTCACAGGTTCAGTAGGCTGGAAGCATGAGGTCTTGTTGAGTTTGCTTTTACAAATGGAAAAAACACAAGAGCTCTGTGCACTGCTGTCATTCAGGTATTTCCAGAGGGTGGGGATAACCCAGGTTGGCACGGTTTGCACAATAAGTACAAAATCTTTCCCAAAGCATTTCTTTGGTGTTATAACACACCAACAAATAAAAAGAATGCTTCGCTATCTTGTGAGACTGGGGGAGGCATTTTTATATTGTTATTACAGTAGAAGAATTGCTGTAGGGGAAGAGAATGCTGGCAGGCATGGAGGAGAGAATTCATCAACATTTTGAAAACAGATTTAGAGACTGTTTCAAGTCAGAAGTAACAACAGACATGCTTGATGAAACTTTGGCACTCTTTGTGTTTATGAGGATGTTACAGCCACATGTACTCTTACAGGGAGTAATTTCAAGTATGAATGCCTGATTTTATATGGGCTAATAAACACAAAATAACATTGGCTTTTTCCTTTTTCCTTTTCTTTTTTCTTTTTTTTCTTTAATCTACCTCAGACAAGATCTGTGGCTTTCCTTTCAGTTCTAACATACTGTTTGTCCTTTACCTGCCTGTCTCTGCAAGAAAAACCTTGTGCTGAAGAACATGATCAGTGATGTTTTACTGAGTAATTACTTTTTAACGACATTTTATAGAAGGCCCCCATATCAAACTAGACATGGGATAGGAAGGCAGTTGCATAGGTGAAGACTAATGAAAAGCATGAAAATTATGCAGATTGCATGAAAATATCCTTACTATATTAATACTGTATTAATACTACTTAATATTGTGCATAGCAATGCTGAGCTTCTATGCTGTTAACCTTTATTGTATCAGCTATTGTGGTGACCTACATACCACTATGAATAATTTTGCCAAAGCATAACTATGCCTTGAAGCTCAGTTGTATTTGCCAAAATTACTTTTTCTCTGAAATCTGTGTAAAAACTTTTGTACCTAATTCTTTATTTTGGCTGTAATTACATTCACCTCAGAAGAAAGTAACCTTAAGTATTTCAATATTTAATTTATTTTATTTCTCGTATATTTTTAACATTCCCCATTTTTGAGAACACTTACTTTTCAAGTGTCCATTCTTTAAAAATGTAGAATTCATTTGTGCCAGAATGTGATGTATCTACATTTCACCCTTTATAGGAACAGCACTTGTTACCATCTGTAGTTCATGTAAAAAGAGTTAGCCTAGAAACTCTGAACTGCTCTTGGGAAAAAGAAGAAAAAAAACAAAAAGAAAAAAATCCCACCAAATAAGATAGAAACATGACAGCCATGACATTCAAAGGTGGAAAAATTAAATATGTAGAAACCATACAGAAACTAGGAGATTTCCTAGAGCACACCTTCCTCATGCTGTAATTTCCATACATTATATACATTTATATATACCCATTCACAGGTTTACTATGAAAGTTTATCTCTTACCTGCTGCTTGCTCTTTTGTTCTCTCTTTGAAAATACATATAATTAAAATGTACTACATAACCTATAAGAGCATGTTATTCTTATAGTAAATGGGGTAGAATTAATTTGCTCTTATCTAGTGAGAGAAATTTTACATTGTAAACAACATCTCATTTTGATTTCAACTCTGGAAAAAAAATAAAGAATTTTAAATTTTGTGTTGCATCAGTTGAAGATTTTATTACAACAAGAAAAGGGAAGAACAACTTTTTCAGTGCCGAAGTGACCTTTTATTAACAGTTGTTGTGAAGATTACCAAGGCTATTATTCATAAATGAGTCATTCACCAGCTGTAACAGCACCAACAGAAGAGTAACTCAGCAATGGTTCTCAGGCTAACCAAAAGGCTCATCAACCTTTGATTCCCTGGTGTCTGTTTCTCTCATTTCATTTGGAAATGCCTACTGAGGAACCAGGCAGTGGCTTAAGGCATGCATGGAGAAGCAACTGATCCATCCAGAGGGTGAAAAAAGTCCAAACTCAACCCTGAGCTATCTGTTTTCAGCAGAAGAAGCACATTTAATAAAAAGACATGATTAGATATCCTGATGACCTGGACTAAATGAAAAAATGCAATTAAAGCTGTGAAAAATGATTCCAATGACCAGAGCTGCTTTTTGTAGCATCAGAAATTAATTATACTGTGCCATTACATTATAACTGCTGTGGTGAATTTAATTTCTGTGTTAGTTAGGACATTTTTCTGGAAAACAATAAGGTTTATATCATTCTGTGGATTATAAAGAAGTCATATGCTTAGGTATGTTTTTTTGTTGTTGTTGTTTTTTTGTTTGTTTGTTTTTGTTTTGTTTTTTACTTTAGCAGAAACTCCATTTTCCCTTGACCAAAGATAGGCAGTTATGAATTAAACAGAAATAATTTTGTGAGAAGGAAACACAAAAGAGTATTTTAAAAAACTCTCTGGTGGAAAAAAAACCCCATTAAACTTGACTGATAGGTACACAGCTGAAGATGAGTCCCCTGAGAACACTATTGAGCATTAATTGTCCTGAACAGGCTCACCAAGGATTCCCATTTGACATATGAGAGCAGGGGTCCCATTTCAGCTCCTGTTGGGGTACTTGCTTGGGTGTGATGTGTGCTGTAGGTTCTATACTGTCATACTTGTGCACCAGCAAAAATGAATAGCTTTGTATCCACTTTATGTATTAATTCACTGAACTGTGAGACAATGCAGCAAAGGGAGACAGGTTTTAAAGTAGGCTGAACTTGTTCGGGCTGAACACAGGCATAACTTACTGCCTAGGTGGTGGGTAATTACATAATTCACATAAACTGAAATGCTTTAATACCTACCTATATGTTTTGAGGAGTTTTTATTTTAGTATCTGGCCCAAATACCAATATTTCAGTATCTACAGTTTGATGTGAGACTGCTAAAGGAAAAGACTTACTACTCTGAGTAAATGATTCTATAATTCTAAGTAAAGGAAATGAAGTCTTGTTGATATCAATAGACATGCTGCAAGTATTTAGATCCCCTGGTAATGCTGGGGAGGGAAATAAAAACTTTTCCCCCTGAATACTGAACAATTTCCTTATCTCTAGGTAGTTAACTTTGGCTTTTATATGAAACACCTCTAGCAGTGGAGGATGGATTTTCCTACTTGAAACATTAATTAACCTATATATAAGATAGCTATACATTTAGGAAAAAATCCTGCTCCATATTTTCTAGGGCCTTCTATGTTATGTGTTTTTATCTTCTAATCCAGCAGAAGATATCCTTTAGGTTAAATTTCAGTTTGGGAGTTTATTGTAATTAGCAGTAAAAGTAACTACACTTGAAAGCTGAGGACACCTGATGTGGAAATTGTCTGTAGACAGAATATATAAAATGTGACAACAGTTTTCAAGTGAAAGCAACTTTAAATGTCATCATTAAGTATGTTGTCCATCATTTTGTGGAACCATCTTACTAATGTGAGTTATTTGTCATGAGAGATTTAATTAAAAGGACATTCTTAAAGAATAACATTGTGGGTCTTCCAGATGAAACCAATAAATGTGTTAACTCTTTAAGAAACCTTGTATCTTTAGTCACAAACATCAGTTAAAAGTTACTGGGGGATTTTTAAGGTGTAATACAGAAAAATTAATGCCTAGCATCATTGTAACACAACCACTGTGTCTTGAGCTCTGAATTTTGAACAAATTAAGCAGGACTGTGTTCTTTGATGTGTTCAAGTATTTTTAGTTCTTTAAAACCTATTTGGAAACTGACAGATGCTCTATTTTTAAGAGCATGAGCATTAGTTTCTAGATTTATTGCAAAATTCCTTTTCATGGATACTAGTGATGAGTCTATATTACTACTTTATACCTAACTTTTTCATTATATGAAAATACTTTGGCTCTTAACTGTGATTGTTTGTGCGTTATAGAACATATATTGATTGAATTTTTTAATAATTTTTCTTTAAGTTAGTAAAGCAATTAAGTTTAAGAATTAAATAATACCAAATTAGCTTCTCTTTATTTTAAAGCTACCAAAACAAGTGTTGTACCTTATCCTGTATACTATCATCTGGAATATATATCCTATCTTTTAAAATCTCTGCTTCGTTTTATTAGTTTTAACTGTGTATGAGACAGTTTCTTTAATGTCCACTCAACCCTCCAGGATTTAGGACACCTTGACAATTATATTCAAACCCTGACATTAATTTGTATTCAGGTGTTGTAAATGGCTGACCTACTAAACTGTTGAGTGTCAGAGGCTTTTACTCATACATTTGGATAGTCAAGTATTCAGAAAGATCAATCCACATGTTCTGTAACCTATGAGTGTGGGTTCTAGACATGGATTTATGAAAGTCTTCATTGTTCCTGCAAAGTACATATGCATATGCATGAACATACATTGAAAATTTTGTTTTGGGATAGAAGGAACTTTTCTTAAAACTACTGTGCTAATATGAGCTTCTTTAGAGCTAATATGCTCTAGAATAACGAGTGTTAGGCATTTAAGGTACAAAAATGGTCTTTGTCTAGGATGTGTTCAAGAGGGAGGATTCCCCCTGCTCTCCCCACTATGTTCATATGTGTGTTTAAGCTCCAGTTACTGCAAGTACTGTGTTAAACTTCTTTGGGATTATATACATTGCAGCGTGTAGAAACAGAAGCAAAAAAGGAAAAATTTACTGATAAAGTCCATGAAAATTGTGGAGTATTGTGCCGGTTTGGAAGCAAAACCAGTGAGAGACTCAAAGTCAGAAGTACAATTTAATAAGAGCAAAAGAAAAGCAGTAAAATAAAGTAAAATAAAATAAATTCAATAGTATAAAAATACCACTGACAGAGTCAGAATACAACCTGACACCCTGTTAGTTAGGGTGTTAGTAGCAGTCCAGATGAAATGGTCTTGTCAAAGCAGTGGTCTTGTAGAAAGGTCTGGTAGCTCTTGTCCTCCGTGAATCCAGTGGGAGAAAAAGCTGACTTTGCTGTCTCAAACCCAGGATTATATGCAGGTGGGAAATGCTTGGCTCCTCCCCCTGGGTGGAGCATCTCACAATGGGCTGATATCATTCAATGAGTCATGTAATGGGTTCTTGATGGCCCATTAACAGAAACGGCTTCCGGAGAGAGTTATCTATGAGTCATAGGGCAAGGCATTGATGGGCCATTAGCAGAAGATAAGGGAAACACTGCCCCACCTGGTTCCAGCACCTCATGAAGATGGTGATAGAATACATACTTTGAGCACATCTTACATTTTTAACCTAAGACAAGTATGTAAGAGGGGAAAAGTGGATTGCCATTAAAAGAATATGGTCTTTGAGCTGGGTGTTGGATGTTTGTGAACTGTGTGAGATAATGTTCCATTTCATATGACTACTGATTCTCATGCTAGTGCTGCTCAGGCCAGGACATCCATTCTAGCTGGAGCATTTCAATGGCAAATGCAGCTGCTCAAGTTATCTCAAGGTCAGTCATGCTTTCATAAACCAAATAATTTTTGACAAGATGGAACTTAATTTGGCCAATTGTTGGATATTAAAATTTTAAATTATGCAAATGGATTTGGCATGCAACAGCTATATTTGGAGTCAGCTTTTTTTTTTTTTTTTTTTACTTAATTGAGGAATTCTGGCAGCAAAAGACCTCTTGTCTATCTAGTGGATGCTCATACCTGGTGATCTTGTACCCAAGAAAATCATCACTTGTGTTCACCAGAAATCCTCATTAAACAGACTTAAATTTGTTCCACTATTTGAAATTATCCCTGACGGACTGTGATGAATGCTGTTATTACTTATATTAAACTTTCAGCTTTGTAAAGAGTACAACATGGTAAAATGTTTCATGTTATTAGGCAAAAAGGAGGTAGTCATATAAACAAAATATAGAGTTTTACTCAACTGGAAAAGTCTAGCTGTACTACATACGGTAAGACTTACAGTAGCTTAGAATTAATATTGGGCATCAGGTGTTTTCATATCCACTGGGGAGAAAAAGAATTGTCCACAGGTATGTTCCCTGTTAGCTGAAAAATTAGCCTGAACTTGAATGATATATTTCTGGTTGCTTTGGGGGTCTCTTTCTTTTCAAAAGCAAAGCAGCCAGCCTTGCCCATGTAGTTGCCCAGGTGGTGTTTTTGGTGCTGAGCCCCATTTGAAATAATCTGCTCTTCACTATAGATCAGGTAACACTAAGCCAGCTTCTGAGCTCTTAACTGGGCAATTAATATGAGAAATGGAAACTATAACTTTAAATTTTATGACATGGAACAAGGCAGCATACAAGTTCTCTGCTATGTTCTGTAAATAAAATAATAAATAACACAAAATCCTGTTTATAATTTCACACACACTAATAATACTGAATAAATGCTCTTTAATGGCATCTTTCTTTGAACAGTTTTCATTTGTTATGCTTTAATTGTTAGGAATGCTTAGTGAGCCGACTTCAGTATTTGTAACTTTTAGGAAGGAAGAAAACACTTGGGAAAACAGAAAGAAAATCAGTGCTTTAGTTAAAATATTTGCACTGTGCCATTTCAGTTACAAATGAAATGCAAAAGAGAAAACAATGGAATTAAGTTGCAAGATTATTATACCTAGCAGAGGGAAGAGGAATAGCAGAATAGCTTGTGTTGAGGCACCCTGAACAGAAACAAGAGTGTAAGAATCTGAATATTTAATTCTTAGAAAATACGCTTTGGTCCAACAAAACTCAGAAGACTAGAATAAGATTGATACAGTTGCATGTATCTTTACTTAAAAAAACTCAGGAGGGCAACAAATGACTGTAGGAGGAAGATAACAAAATTACTGTAGTGGAAGAATGAATGCTTTTTGTTATCAATAGATATTTAAGTGTGGGATTGGTTTGTTTGGGGTTTTTTATGATTTTTTTTTTTTTTTTAACATGGGGAGAATTGTGACAGTAATGCGATGATGCAGTCGGACACGAAATGATCACACAGAGACCTGGAACCTTTTGAGATGCAGCGCTGAGCCGAAAAAGAGGCCTTTGTTTATTAATTTCCAAATATATACTTTTATCAAGGTGACAATGGATTGGAAGGTGAAATTCCCACCTCTCAACCACATTGGTCAATCAGACTATCAATCACATTCTCCTCCCATTTGAAGGAATGCAAACACTGGCCATATTTACAAAAAACAATTCTTTGTTTATGTTAAAAGGCATGGGAAAGTGAGAAACTCTGACTCCAATATGAAACATCAGAAGGCTAAGAAAATTCTGGGTGACAATGCTATTATTCCAGGAGGTAGCTACGTATTCTTATGGAAAGATAATAATATACAGATGAATTATTTTGCATGCATTCCCCAATCAGAGGAGTTTTCTGTAAGTGTGGTAATTTGTATTGGTGGTTTCTAGTTTTATTAGTATTCATTCTGAACAGAAGCCTTGGATAATTTTTTTTAATCTCTTGTTGCCTGATAATCCATCATAATTTGGCTCCAAATAACTGTCATAAAGGAAGAGTGTCATTGTGTTGTAGCAGAAATTCGTGAAATAAGGTTAGGGCAAACTTGGTCAAGAATGTGATGGTTTTATTTAAAAGTAAAGCAATACTTACTTAAGTATTGCCATATTATTAGTCAACCAGAATGCTAGAATAAATTGTGGTGTTTTTCATTGTGACAAGATAAATGTAGTATTATTGGAAAGTTTCAGGCATCATACACAGAATGACTAGGTTGGAAGAGATCTTCAAGATCCTTGAGTCAAACCCATGCCCTAACACCTCAACTAAACCATGGCATACCCAGTCTTTTTTTAAACACATCCAAGGATGGTGGCTCCACCACCTCTCTGGGCAGACAATTCTAGTACTTTATCACTCATTCCATAAAAACTTTTTCCTAATATCCAGACTATATTTCCCTTGGCACAGCTTGAGACTGTGTTCTCTCGTTCTGTCAGTTGCTGCCTGGAGAAAGAGACCAACCCCCACCTGGCTACAACCACCTTTCAGGAAGTTGTAAAGGGTGATAAAGTCACCCCTGAGTCTCCTTTCCTCCAGGCTAAACACCCCCAGCTCCCTCAGCCATTCCTCACAGGGTTTTTGTTCCAAGTCCCTCTCCAGCCTCGTTGCCTCCTCTGGACATGCTCAAGTGTCTCAATGTCCTTCCTAAACTGAGGGGCCAGAGCTGGACACAGCACTCAAGGTGTGCCCTCACCAGTGCCAAGTGCAGGGGAAGAATGACCTCCCTGCTCCTGCTGGACACACCATTCCTGATCCAGGCCAGGATGCCATTGGCCTTCTTGGTTCCCAGGCCACACTGCTGGCTCATGTTCAGCTGCTGTGACCAGAACCCCCAGGTCCCTTTCTGCCTGAGCACTGTCCAGCCACACTGTCCCCAGCCTGTAACATTGCAAGGGTTATTGTGGCCAAAATGCAGGACTCAGAACTTGGACTTATTAAACTTCATCTTATTGGACTCTGCCCATGAATCCAGCCATTCCAGGTCTCTCTGCAGAGCCCTCCTCCCTTCCAACAGATCGACACATGCTCCCATATTAAGGTTGTCCACAAATTTATTAAGGAAAGACTCAATACCCTCATCCATGTCACCAGTAAAAATATTGAACAGAGCTGGCCCCGGCACAGACCCCTGAGGGACACCACTGGTGACTGTTCCCAGCTGGATGCAGCACTGCTCACCAGCACTCTCTGGGCCTGGCCACACAGCCAGTTCCTAACCCAGCAAAGGGTGCTCCGGTCCAAGCCATGGGCTGCCAGCTTTTCCAGGAGTATGCTGTGGGAGACAGTGTTAAAGGCCTTGCTGAAGTCTAAATAGACAACAACCTTTCCTGCATCCACCAGGCAGGTCACGTAGTCATGAAGTGAGACCAGGTTGGTCAAACAAGACCTACCCCTCCTAAACCTGTGATGGCTGGGTCTGATACCCTGGCCATCCTGTAAGTGCTGTGTGATGGCACTTAATATAAACTGTTCCATAACCTGAATCAGGTACTGAGGTCAGGCTAACTGGCCTATAATTACCAGGATGCTCCTTCCCACCCTTTTTGTGAATGGGCATCACATTGGCCAGCTTCCAGTTATCTGGAACCTCACCAGTGAGCCAAGATTGTTGGTAAATGATGGAGAGTGGCTTTGCAAGCTCATCTGTCAGCTCCTGCATCACCCTGGGATGGATCCCATCTGGTCGCAAAGATTTATGAACATCCAAGAGGCTCAGCAGTTCTCTGACTACCTCCTCCTGGATAACAGGGGGACCATTCTGCTCCCTGACACCATCTACCTACCCAGGAGGACAGTTGTCCTGAGGACAAGCCATCTTTCCACTAAAGACTGAGGCAAGGAAGGCGTTGAGCACTTCCGCCTTCTCCTCATCTGCAGTTACTAAGTTCCTTCCCACATCCAGTAGAGAACAAAGGTTAGTCTTACCCTTCCTTTTGCCATTAATATATTTATAAAAACATTTTTTATTATCCTTTACAAAAGTTTCCAAATTAAGTTTGAACAGAGCTTTGGCCTCTCTAATTTTTTCCTACATGCCCTAGCAACCCCCTTAAATACTTCCTGAGAGACCTGACCCTCCTTCCAAAGGTGATGCATCCTCTTTTTATTCCTAAATTCCTTTGAAACCTCATTGCCCATCCAGGCTGAACATTTGCCTCATCAACCCTTCCTTCGGCACACAAAGACAGTCTGTTCTTGTCCCCTCAAGATCTCTGTTTTGAAGCATGCTCAGCTTCCCTGGACTCCTTTATTTTTAAGGAACGTTGAATAAGTCCCCTTAATAGGCCAAAGTATGTAAGTTCAAAGAATGCATATGAGAAAATAACAAGTATTTTAAAGAAACATAATTGTTTCTAGGCACAACAACTTAACACTAGAAGAGTTGTCTTTGTTATATTTTAAAATTCAGATTTAAAAGTGTTAAAGAATGGTTTTTCACAGTCTATTATGCCTTGTGTGCTGAGTTTTTTAAGTATAAGAATGTGTAAAATAAAATTGTAATTTCTTACAGGTACCAGTTTCTTTTAAAAATTGAGTAGACATCCATGTCTGAGATATAACCAATTATTTTATGGTCTCAGCATGTGATAGAGATTCACTACAACCTTAGTGAACACAGGATGTGACTCTGGAACCATGTACTATGTACAGTAAAATTGGATGTAGTTTTTATTTGTTGTATAAACAAGATCCTCAAATTTGAGGGCTGAATAAATCTTCTGTGAAGTACATACAAGTCTACTAACCACAGATTAGCTTCCTCAAAAAAGGAGGGTTGTCTGTGGTTGAACGTTGTACATGTTTGTTCAGGTTTTTTCAACTTACAAACTAGGCATGTTTCATCCTAGAGTATATATGAATGTTATATAATCTGTCAGGCGTCATGAAGGAACTACACATCTTTGTGAATTATTGTGCCTCATCTGAGCTGGAGTACCTGTTCATGAATGCGTCCTTAACTGCACTTACAGCTGCAGATACGCTATAAAGCACATTAAATTAAACCTTTCATTAACATGATTGAGTTGTAATGGCTTAACAAGTTTCCTCCCTTCAGCTAACCTTTGCTATCCATTATTTGGGTGGGTGCTTTCCCTGTCAAATTGAAAGATAATGCAGTTTAGTTTCAGATTTGAGCTAAATCATGTAATCTCACATTTGGCTTTTACACTGAAGATTAAGCTAAATTGTGTTCCCTAGTAATTGAAGTAGGCTAAAAGCTTGCAGGCAGATGGCTACTTCAGCCTGGCAGCGTAACACATTAAGATTATGATAACTTGCTTGTGTCTGAGCCAGGAATGTGCTCTCTCTTAGTCCTACTGCTGTTCTGCAGAAAAAAAACCCCACAACTCAAACACCAGCATGTGGAACTGGAACAGCAGGTTCAGGACAGTGGCGTGGCAGCATTGCCCTCGGTGTCTGGGGCTTTCCAGAAATGGCTTCTTTCTCTGTACAGAGATTTAAGATGATCTCTTTCCTTAAAGTTCTTCAGAATTTTGTACTTCAGATTTTTTTTTTTTTTTTTTAAGGTAGAAGGGAGTGGTATACAGCACAGTTGCAACAATAATGATGCTTTTTTAGGGCACCCTGTCAAAGAAGCATATTAAAATGCTGTGAGGAGAACAAGCAGTTCAAAAGCTTTGAAGGAATGGAACTAGAGGGTCTAGTAATGAATAAAATCTGAAGGAGAGTGATAGTCATTATTCAGCTGGATCTCAGGGCAGCCAATTTCTATAACAGCAGTAAATTTGACATATATGCATATGCCTCAGGGTACATTTTATTGCTGATAACCTTAGTACCTAGACAAGAGTACCCTGCCAACACATGATAGGTTTGAAAGGCCAACTCAAGGTGTTTTTCCTCTAATAAAGGAACAATAAGAGTATCCTTAACCAGTTGACCCATCTGAAGAGGTTATTAGAGAACTTGTCCTTTTGTCCACTTTTATCTGTTCTTGAGTCTGTACTGCAAAACAATAAAACCAATAATATTGCAAAACAATAAAACAAGCAATATCACAAACCAAAGCTTTTAATTTGTGAAAATAGTATGTATTGTATTGAAAGCTAATTCAGGTGGTTCTTACTCATTTGGTTCCTTGGCCATGTTGTGTCTCCAATGAGATGTTGATTTCCTCTGAAGCTGCAGTCATTCCAGGTGGGAAGCCTAGCAAGTTATTGAAAATAGGATGACAGTCACGTTTGTCTTTAATGACATATCTTTTTGTACTCTTGTATTCTTTTGACCGTCAGCTCTTCTGTGCTTAACATTTAAGAGTGACACCTTTTAGAAGTTCCAGCTGAAACTTAGTAGCTTGTTACTCTGTATTAAAGGTATCACCTAACATCTAAACCAGGGATTCAGTGTGCCTCTGATCTTTGTCTGTGAACAATGCTAGTTGGGTCATGTTGAGTAAGTTGGCGTCTTTATGACATTTAACAAACTGACAAATCAAAGCCCCATGGAGCTGTTATTAATTTATTTTTTAAAAATCCTTATGAACTGAAGCAATTTGGAACACTGGGGTAAAAAATGGTAGAATGAGAAGTATTTCCTAAAAAAACATAATCAATTTTAAAATGTTTTTCTAGATGTAGATGAAACTAAAGAGCTTTTAGATTACCTTTTATGCTATGAAATATTCCTAGTCCAAATGAGAACAAGTTTCTGCTTTTCCACAAAAGCTTCTATGCAGTTATCATGCATAGAAAATATGTCCCATGATTACTTCAGAATGAATAGGATTAAAACATACAATGCAAAGGGGAGACATGAGATAATATGCATTAGTAAATTTATAAATTCAAGTAATCTCTATGCTCCTGAGAAAACCAAGGGTGGATCAGAAATCAGTTTCTCTGCACAAAACAAGCTTCCCCATAAATGATAGCATGTGCACTACAATAGTATCAGTCAATGTATTGTATGCCTTTCTCCATCCCCTCTCCTTTTGTAACAGCCAAGCTTCTGGGTGTGGGATAGAGAGCTTGCAAGTTCTTATAAACCTAAAGTCAGTGGTGTGTACAACGCTTTTAATAAACTTTCAAGGAAATCCCATAGTCATGTTTCTTTTGGAAATAATTAATTTCTTCATATAAAGGTAAAGTGAAGGATGGTTGAAAAATTGTCATTTATTTCCATGTATTTGTCACTGTGGCTTGTGTTTGAAATCTTCACTGGCCACAGTTCAGGGCTGTTAAGAGCATTTATTTCTATTATGTGATTTCCAAAAGCCATTCTGCTGTTGTTGCTGGTAGAAACTTTGTGGATAATTCAGTTTGTTTGTTTGTTTTGACACTGCAACATCTAAAGATATCAATTTTATACTGAAGAAATACAGCATTTTCAAAGGATTCTGTAGGGATCAATGTTAACCACAAGTGTTCAGTAAGTGCTATCAATAATCCATTCAGCAATGCTGAGAAAATGGTCAAGTGTCTTCTGAAGACAAAAAGCAAGTTCTATAAGAAATAGTAATCACTGTACTGATGCAAGCCCTTACATTAAAAAAATGTTAAATAATGAATAAAGTATTAATTCTAAATATCCCAAATACCAGACAAATGATTCTATGCTCATTGAAGGGGTAAAGTTATCTTTGGATAAGTAATTTCTTCATACTCTTACCTGTAGCATTTCCAGCAAGCACATATGCAGTCTCTGACTCTCACTTCTTGCTTCACATATCAAAGTAATAAAATCTTACTCTGTTTTTTTTCTAAGTCAACATATATAAATAAAAAGAATATTGCTTTCCTATTGAAAAGACTTGAAAATATAGAATGATTTACTATAAAGTACTTATGATAGAGCAGATGACTAAGGTTGGGATCAGACATAGACCTGGCATGGGCCCAACTTTTTCACCATTGTCACATATCATTCTTGCTAAATAACCTTCAATCTTTATGAAATGTAAGCTGAAAATTATCATGGACTGTTGTTGCCAGGTTTTTTCATGTGACCTGCTAATCTCCAGTTGTATGAAGAACCCAACACTTATGGTAAATAGACATTGGCTGGTGTGTGTGTGTCACATGTAAAAGAAAATTATATCCACTATAATGCCACAATAGAGCTGTATTCCTGTTTCTTCCAGATATGAATAAAACATCATCAATATATAACTAACATATGCTATATGATCAATATATAGATAACTTCATTTGAGTACTTTTTTTGATCTACTTTAATGGAGACCATGTAATTGAGAAATAAACACTCAAATCCAGATGTGATCTTGGTTATCAGTTTAAATTCTCCATTGATTACTTGAAATTGTAATTATTTAAAAGAGAACAGGTATCCAAGAAATGAGGATAGTTCTGAACAATTTATTGGTGTTGAAGCAATGAATAATTCAGGACCTGCATATCTTTAAATGACACGTCACAAACTCAATTGTTGCAAATTACAAGAGTATGACAATGATATAATATCACATAAATCTGATATTCATCTACAAAGGTTGGTTGTTTGTCAAGCTGTTTGTGGGTTTGCAGCTGACCTTTAAAAATTTGAGGATGAATCAAACTACAGCATGAACAATGAAAGTCTTTCAACAAGTAAGTGTAATAAATCTACCCACTTAGAGACTGAGGCAAGTATAATACATAAAACTAAAGAAAGACTTTAATAGACACACAGAACATAGGGAATTAATTCTGAATATAGCGAGATTAATTACAGCTATGGTCACATTGAGAGTTGAAGATGTATGAATACATTTACATATTCAAGATTCCATACCCTACTTTTATCTGTATCTTGAAAGAAACCACCCTAAAAGCTATTTTTGTGAAACAGGGAACCTGGAACTTCAGTCCCTTTACCTTTTAAAATTGTGGGTTAAACGTGATAATTGTGCTTCAGTGTAGAGAAACTCTACTCTCTTTTCTGTGACTCTGTGTACTGGTTTGAAAGCAAAACCAGTGAGAGACTCCAAGTCAGAAGTACAATTTAATAAGAGCAAAAGAAAAGAAGTAAAATAAAGTAAAATAAAATAAATTCAATAGTATAAAATACCACTGACAAAGTCAGAATACAACCTGACACCCTGTTAGTTAGGGTGTTAGTAGCAGTCCAGATGAAATGGTCTTGTCAAAGCAGTAGTCTTGTAGAAAGGTCTGGTAGCTCTTGTCCTCCGTGAATCCAGTGAGGGAAGAAGCTGACTCTGCTGTCCTAAACCCAGGATTATATGCAGGTGGGAATGCTTGGCTCCTCCCCCTGGGTGGAGCATCTCACAATGGGCTGATATCATTCTAATGGGTTCTTGATGGCCCATTGAACAGAAATGGCTTCCGGAGGGAATTATCTATGAGTCATAGGGCAAGGCATTGATGGGCCATTAGCAGAAGATAAGGGAAACACTGCCCCACCTGGTTCCAACACCTCAGATGGTGATAGAATACATACTTTGGGCACATCTTACATTTTTAACCTAAGACACTCTGGTTGAATTCTAAGGGTGGGGGATGAAAAACTTATTAAAAAAACAAAACAAAACAAAAGCTAATTGTGCATTTGTACCAGCTGCATTTTTAACACAGTATGAATGAGTATAAAATGCAGATTGTGAGATCCTTAGAACAAGGATGCTGCTTGTTCTGTTCAGTTCAAGATCAACATGAGCCTTGCAACACTGGCTCATTATTGGAGTTCTTCAACACAAAGTCTAGGAAACATTAATCTTGAAGATAGTGCCTGGACTTCTCCTGATGCTGAATCATTTCTGTACTTATAATATTTGCTTAAGGTGGTAAGATGCTTATGGTAGTTTGCAGCCTTAGTTAACAAACTTATAACTCTTGGCATTTCCCTTTTGCTGGGCCAAGTAGTACACTTTTAAATATTTATGTACTATTTATGACAATATGACAAAAGGAATGTTGCTCTTCTAAGGACTAATAAGCATTTTAAAAAAACCAAACAAGCCAAAACAAAGCATTAAATAATATCATTTAAAAATGATTGACAACTGAGAAGGTAGAAGATAGTCTTCCACTTTTTAGTACAAATTACAGAATTAATATTTTTCTTTCTAGCTGACAGCTGAAGAATATATACTATGTGTGCTGATTACAGATGGTAATCTTTCCTGAACAAGTTGCTTGCTTTTCTGCTGAAGATCAGGGTTGATTGTGATGGCAAGAAAAATTCAGAAGTGCTGTGTATATGATTTTCTGTGCAAAGAGTAATGAATGTATTTAAAATATCAGCTTTGAATGTTAAATTTAGTCTTAGCATTACTCGCTGATGAGGTATCGCGCTTAATCCATCTGTGTCTGAATCACAGGTTGTGTTTAGTTAAAATGATTGTGCTAAATCAAAACTCAATTTTCAGTGTGGTACATCCAGCCAAACACCAAATATAATCATGTTTAAATTGGGACTATAAAACAGAGTTCTCATGAAATGTGAAGCTGGGCAGAAATAATTTGGCTATGTCCTTCAGAAACTCCAGCTATGAGACCTGAGCTATTTCAGCATTTTGAGCAAATACCAGTGAGTTAAGTTCTCCCTTGGCATTACAGGAGGGTTTTATTCTGCTCAAAACTGAGTTTGGTTATATTTATGAACTTAATGTTTTTCATATTTACTGGGACGGCAAATAGAAAATAAAGCCAACTGAGCATCCAGCAAAATGAGAGGATTTGTGGTGCATAGGTGAAGCATGTGTGACTGTGTCTTCCTCCCCCATATGCAATAGGTACATATATTTGTATGGTTTATTGTTGCTTAGATGACTATCAAATGATAAGAAGTGCTAAATTTAATGTCTAGCTATAATATTGTAAACGATTTTCCTGTCACCATGGAAATTTTCTTATCACACATGACAGTGTAGGAACTGTAATGCTTTAATTTTAGACTATCTCTCTTGCAGTGTGACTGTATTAATTTTTCGGTAAAATGAATACGGTAAAGGGTTTGTTTGTTTGTTTAAGATGGAAATTCACATAGAAAAAAGTGCATGTTGTTCCTACACTTTGCATAGTACAGTGAACTTAGGGTGGCAGAATTATGTAGTAAATTATTACTCCGTGTGTATCACTTTGGAAGAGCAAAGAGGCATGAGATACTGAATGAACTGAACATAAGTGAAAGAGACAGCTTGTTCTTTGTCTGAAAAGAGTAAGTCAAAATAAGTAGTCATAACAGTGAAATATTTGTATAGACAGATTCAAATTTCCACCTAAATGTGCAACCTGTTGTGTGAAATCTGTTTGTTTTGTCACTGTAGTAAGATTTGTGCTGGATTATGATGTTTAGGTCTAGGACTCTCTGTCTACAGTTGCGCCTCTACCTTAATCTAGCTTCCCTTTCCATCTGGCAGAGTTGTTCTGTCAAAAGTATTGAGGAGGTTAGATTAAGCATGGCAGTGGATGTTCAGGTTAGCCAAGCAGGCTGTCAAGGCTTGCACAAGGAGTGCATGATACAGGACAAAGTTTTGTAACATTGGCCACGGCATCTGAGTGACATGGAGCTCATCTCAGAAGGTTTTTCTAGGATTGTTCAAAAGATAGTGATTCTTTTGAGAAGCAAGGACTGCATGCATTACAGAGGCAAGAGTGATATTTACTACACTGGCATTTGAATTTACAGAAAAGAACAAGTATTTCGGCTTTTCTGCTGGAGAATAAGAATACTATTGTAAATGTTGTGCATATGGATACAGCGTACAATGCTTCTAAGTGTCTCCACTGCAAACAATGTGGGGTTTAAAAAGAAGACTTGCATAATCTTAAAATGAATTGAATTTTGAGTCATTTATCTTTGTTTGCTTAATCAACACTGCCCATCTTTTTTGCTCAACGGTTGCTTAATCTTAATATAGAAATAGTGCTATAAAACCTTGTACTTTCATGACTACAATTTGTGACAAGATGGAAGCACAATGCAAATTTGTATTCAACAAAAATTCAGAACAAGATCACTATGTTTTTTCTATCTCCTGTTAAATTCGGCTTTAACAACCATTTTGGAGGCTATTTGTGAATATTTGGATGTAAAGGTAAAATGTTTCAGAAAACACAACATGTCTGTCTTCGTGTCACCAAGGGCTGTTGTCTGGAATTACAAGTGAGAAATTCACTTTAACAGTCAGTTATATATCAAACTTCCCCAAAGTTCTATCTGAATAATGTTACAAGTTTTGGCCAGCTTTTAATATCAAGGAAATAGACTCTTAAGCATGTTAATAACATTTGTTCTTTTTTTCCACATGAATGTCTAAGTGCTT
Source organism: Hylia prasina (assembly GCA_013397195.1). NCBI lineage: Eukaryota > Metazoa > Chordata > Aves > Passeriformes > Sylviidae > Hylia > Hylia prasina. The sequence goes on along the minus strand of VYXD01013154.1, from coordinate 429,765 downwards.
GTTTGGTTGAGCATTCTAAAACAATTTCCCAGGGAAATACTAATGTTAGCCAATCACTGTGTCACTACCTTTCCCGTACAACTTGATATCTTCTAACTGTGATGATCCACTTAAACTATGGCAGAGTGAGGTGTGCTGAAACACTGGAGAGAAACAGTGTGCTGGGACTTTGTTTTAAAACAGTTTCATTTTCTTCCTATCTTGTTGTTGTTGTTGTTGTTGTTGTTGTTTTTGTTTTGTTTTGTTTTGTTTTTAATATCCAGCCTAACAGCTTAATACCTCTTTTTCAGTACTTTGATTAGTTTTCTGAATTTTACTGTAAAGGCAAAAACTAGGAATGAATGAAAAAAGAGTGTTCCATTGGATGAAAACATAGCTTTATCATGCTCACCTATGGAATAGTTAGGAAAACTCCCCACATTGCACTGTTAGCAAAAATCATGAATTCAGAGTCTTAAATCTGAAGTTTCTAAGTGGCAGCACTGAATGATGGGAGAGTGCTAGAAGATGCTGATGGAAATACTGGAAGCAGTTGTATAGTAAATAGAGCTAGGCTGGAGATCCATGGCTATCCCACTGTCATGTTCTGGCTTGGAAATGGATGGGCGGAAGCCAGCCTGCAGAGGATCAGCTTTGATGGACCTTACTGTACCAAAGAAATATGCCTTCCCTCTAATTTTGCATTTACCTCAAGATTTTGCCAGCCTGGGCAAAAAGCCTCTAAATGATTAGAGAGGCTTCAAGAGCCTGTTTGAAACATATGGGAAATATTTAAAACTCATTTCTAAGTATGGTAATTGTGTAATAACAACAGATAACTTGTGAGAGATTTTTTTATTATTATTTTTACTACTTTCCCTAAACTCAGTTATATCTGGATTTCCTCTCTGCCACCTGCTACCTTTTTGTCCACTACCCCACCCTCATAATTTCTACCCTATATGCATCTTCAAAAGAATAGATATACTTTGCCCTATCAACCCCCAAATTCATGTTATAATTTGTGTCTGACAATGTTTCCACTGAGGCGTGTGGGTTGTAAATGAGCATTTGTATATAGATGTGGGATTATTTTGTGAATAGATCAATTGTTCTCTTTATTTCCATTATTCTACCTTATTAACTTTGGACTCTAACATGCTCACTATAGTCCATCTGAGAAAACCTTACAGAAGATTTTCAAGACTTTTGTTTTAAGATGTTGCTTCTTCATCAATAATCCCATTCCCACCATAACATTTGGTATGATAGGTATGGAAATAATTTATTTCAAGACTGGAGAGTGCATAGGGACATTACTTATTATCAAGGTAGTCTTACTTGTGACTAAAGGGATGAAAGAAAAGAGCAAATAATGTTGGTTTTTTGTGGCTTTTCTTAGTCTAAACACATTTCTTTCTTTTGTTGTAGTCCACTGAGACAAAAAATTTAGGATTGCAAAAAAACCCAGATAAATAAATGTGTTTTTAAAGTCAGGATGCAATATTTTGGCTCAGTCTTGGCTTCCAAGATGGATAAACCCATGTTTTGGAATATTGAGCATCCTGTAGTAGCAAGAATTCACAGTGCATGACTTGGACATAATCAAAGTTGCCTTGATTAACACGCTTGTACATGATTTCTGTGAGTACTATGTAAGAGCACAGCAAAAAAATGAATTCTAAGATCCTGGTTTGACTCATAAAATGTATAAGATTTCAATAAGATTGAAAAAATAAGTCATGGAGCCTTCTTGCAACAGCCCTGTGTTCCTGAAGTGTAATTTAATGTCCTTCCAATGTTGTAGAATGTTACACATTGGTAAAATCTTAAAAAAGAAAGGCCTTGTAAAATGCGGACTTGCTATTTCATCTAAGCTAAAAACTAGTCTGAGAAGTTCCCATGAGAAAAGAATTATAAGAATGAGAATCAGTTTGCATAACAATCTATTCTTGTGAGAAGACAGTTTGCATCTGTAAAATAAGAAGTCTATCCCGTAAGAATCCATGAAGAAAAAAATGTAAACGTATCTAGGAAGAAAAAGTTTGATAGATGTATATTAGCCATTACAAACCAATGAGCTGAGTTTCAGTGATATGCTGAACAATCAAATTCAAACATGGTGCCTTCTGATACCATATAAAAATGAGCTGTGGGCAATAAAGATTTGGCTATTCTGCACAAAGAAACAAGTGTCTTGTCCATCTCAACTGCAACAGTAGAGTACTGTCATCTCCTAACAATGAACTTTCAGTTCATGTCATAATTTAGTTCTGACAAAACCAGTGCTTTTTAAAAAACTTCATTCTGAGATTATAAAAGCTTCACTTCAAGTATACCCTGTAGCAATACATCCCTGTAACAGCACTGGAACTAGCAATGAATATGAATTATTCCTGAAAGCAAACCACTGAGCTCCAGAAGCATGCCACATCTGGTTCAGGGCACATGGCTATTCTGCTGTTTTAGTCTAATATTACTGTTAACTTCCAAAGTAAATAATGTCTTTATCTTATGTATTCATCAAGGCATTGTGCTCTGTCTAGCTTATAGAATTTGGCTTTGCTGCTTCCATTCATCTTCCACTTGTCAGGCAATGTCTAGTACATGGGTAATTGATAAAGAAGTGTGAACTCAACTGAGTAAGATATATAGAGTGGCCATGCTTTGAAAAATGTGTACAATGTTATTTATTAATAATAAATATACTTAAAGAATGGTTTGTCACTCTAGATGACAGATGACATTTCTCAGTTGGTGCTGTGAGGAAGGCTGTTACAGCTATGAGATGCAGAATCATAGAATCCCTTAGGCTGGAAAAGATATCTAGGATCATTGAGGCCAAATATTTTCCCAACACTGCCAAGTCCATCATGAAACCATGTTCCTAACTGCGACATTAAAACATCTTTTAAATACTTCTAGGGATGGTGACTTCACCTTTTCCCTGGGGCAACCTGTTCCAGTGTTTCATAATCCTTTTGGTGAATTTTTTTTTTCTCTAATCCAATCCAAACCTCCCCTGGTGTCACTTGAGGATAGCATCCAATTTAGTGTTATGTACAAACACAATGAAGGCACCCTCAATACCCACATCCAGACTATGGACTGTCCCCAGTACTGAGCCATGTAAAATAGTACCACATTTGACTGGTAGGCAACTGAATTTAATTCCATTCACCACATTTCCTTGGGCATGTTCATCCAGACCAGCTGCTTTATGTTAATGAATTGGCAGCAGCAATTATTTTAATATAGAGGTAGTATGGGATTGTGTGTGTTTCAGATTGCTTGTGACCTTCATGAAACAGACTGTGCTTTGAAAATTGTATAAAGTCACAAAGATGTGTAAATTAGTTTACACAGTTCTAAATATGACACTGATAGACACTAAAATATTTTGCTGTAGCTTAAGTTACAAGGTTTGAAAAAGATATGTAGTTTGAAATCCAAAGTATGTATTCAATCTTCTACTTTCAGAGTATATAGTTCCTCTTTGAGCAGCTGTATGCTTGATTTTCTTTCTTTTTTCTTTCTTTATTAAAAATCCATGTTTTTGTAGTCACTCACTTGTTAAAAAGTATGCATGCTGATTGGGAATTGAAATCTTTACTTAGTATTTCATCTCATTCCTAAAAGTTTTGATTTAAATTGCTCTGCTTTAGAAATTACAGTGTTCTATTAGCGAGGACATAATGAGCTTTTGGCTGGTGGGGATTTCTGTTCTTATAAGATTGTTCATAGTATGAATGAAACATCAGGCTTTTATGCTAAATCTCATCTTCTTGCTTGGCATACAGAGGCCTTTAAACACTTTTGGAAAAGAGAGGCTGAAATAGGCATTTGTTAACACTCTTAGATTGCTCATGGGTTTCTTCTTTCTTTTGCAGCCTCAAGATAACTTTATTGTCATTAAGTTATCACTAGAATTGCTGGAGACAAAATTTCTGAGAAAATTTTCTGGCAATATTAAAACTCCAAAAAGTAACACAGAACATAAAATTGAGAAGCTAAGCCCTTGTTTAAAATGAAGTGAAACCTAGTCTTTCTCATAGACATCCTGCTAGGAAAGTACTATCAGAAAGCGTTCATTTGTCTCTCAAAACCAGACAAAGCTGCACGTTCAAATGTTTGTCCTATTTGTTTCTAATGGTTTGTAGGAATATGCAGAATGGATGTTGGGTGTAGAGCTATGTTGAGAAGAAGTGCAAAATGTTATAAACACCCAAAGTACACAACCTGAATGACTGAGGAGGAATACAGCCCTTTTTTTCCCCCTTAAATTCTGTTATTTAATTTTATAAAATAACATTCACGTTTTACAGTTGTTTGACTCTTTACTTTTTGTAACTATTTTGAAATTTGTCACCATGATAAGCCTTTTGCACACCACTTTTGTAGCAGCTACTTTTACAGTTCTGAGCATGTTCTAGACTTCTTGGTTTGAATGTTAATGCTTATAGCTGTTTTTTTTAATCAAATTATTTTATTCTTCAGTGTGTTTTTAAAATTTATTGATTTGAGTATGCTGATTATGAACAGGCAGATCTGTGAGTAAAACCAAGCAGAAATCTATGTACATAGATAAATTAAAGGCTCTTATTATTTAACTTTGAGTTGTACAGAAAATACAGATCATCTAAAAAAAGAAAAGTTCTTGGGATTTAGGCCTGAGAGAGTTTAATGCTGTGCTCAATGGCCTTGTGGTTACAAAGCAGTAATGAAATGTTTTGCCAAGGTTGTAGACTTCAGTAAAGTGAGCATTTAAGATGTGTATTGCTGTCTCTATTGAAAGTCTGCATTCAGTTTTTACCAAAATAGAAAGCAAACTTGTTCTGAGCTAAAGTTTATCTAATTGCTTTGGTTAGCCCCAATATGATATTACAACAACACTCTTGGGAAAGTTATAGCACTGTTTGATTATTCAGCATGTGGATTTTCTTAGCTCACCTAAATGTCCTTTATTCCAGTTTAAACTCAGGTTTCTCTTTATTTATATTCCAGCCTGGAAGAAGATATAATTTACATTCTCTAGCAGAGATGTGTTGAAGACTTCCTTTTTTTTCAGGCTGAGATGTATATTCTCTTTTCTCATAGATTGTGTCCCTGAAATCCTTTCAACATTCTTGCTCCACTGTGTTAAGATCTCTACAACTACTCCTTTGACTTGAGATGTGACACCTCAAACTGGATCTTACTGTTCTGATAGCTTTGTTAATGGCTGGTTAAAAGGAAAGACTAACTTAGGGGTCCTCTAGTTTGTATTTCACCTTTTGTGCATTGTCAGGCTGATTGACTTTTCAGTATTTTGCTTCACTTAGGTTTATCTTGGGATCCATTATAACCATGACCCTTAAGGGCTTTCACCTAGCCAATTGTCCTGAATTATTGTTGGAAGTTCCTTACATTTACAATTTAAAAGACATATAGTAGTTTGTGGGTTTTTTACTTTTTTAAAGACACTTCCACTTCAAACCCGTTTCAATTTTTGTCTTGTTCTGTTCTCCAATCTGCATTAAACCTGTAATGTCACTAATGAAAATAGTATCTGAGGTTGGATGTAGAACAAATCTTTTCAGATGTTTGTCATGAGTCATTATATTTAAGTGTGGTAAAGGAAGATGGAGTATATTTCCAATCTGTTATGCATGTTCCTTATAATGGCCTCATGAAGGACATGACTGACTTTTGATTAGGTCTCAGACATGACCACATCAAGAGCTTGCTAAGATAGAGATGAGAATTCAGTTGTTTGTCCACATTTTAAAGATATGTTACTTGTTTCATAGAAGTAAACTAGACTTATCTGTCACAATAAAACTACTTTCACCTATTTTTTCCTCCTCCAAAGGCTTTATCCTGCATAAATAATTGATTCTGTATTTTTTATGAATTTAAGTTCATATGGCTGGTTTACAGTATCTTCATTGCTCCTAAACCCTTTTTAAAAGGGAGAAAATATTTATTCTTTTTCATTCATCTAGATGCTTGCCATCTCTCACCATGTTCCCTAATTTTTATTGTGAATAACTTGGAGAATTCTTGGAAAAAATCTTGGACTAATAAATCCAAGCAACTTTGAAAACATTTAAAAGAATTCTCCAAGATGTCCTTCTACTGCAGGGATTTTATCCTGCTGTCTCTGGTATTTACTTAGTCATCTCATTGCAAGTTATCTTTTTAATTAAAGCAGGCAGAAGAATGTTAACCTTTTGCCATTCTCAGGGTCTTCTTGTCCTGCAATAGTTTATACTCAGCTAAAATGTGCCTCAAATTTATGTAGAGGTTACATAAAATGGCTTTGAGTTCAAACTAGAAATCCAGTACTAAGGCAGAAGTAGGTTTTTTACAATCCTTGGTTAAAATTGCAGATATATCCTAAAGCTGTATTTGAGTTTTTGCTTCCTCTTTTTCTCACCAACAAGTTAATGGGGCAGTACCTGGTGGAGCTGCAAACACTGAATGCCTGACAACCAGAAGAGCATTACCTGCCACCAACAGTACAATCCTGCCACTAAAAGTGCAACCCTGTTTGCTACCAAGGCTTGCTCTCCTGTAGGAGGGCAATGGCTTGTTGCAGAAGGGCATCACAGTGGGAGAATTAATTCTGAGCTTCTGCCCTGCCATGTAGAGCAGATGCTTGTGTTGTGTACTGTTAATGTCTAACACACTTTTAGTGTGGTTCTTTAGATGTAGTAGGAAAATAATGGGATATACAGATATCAAAAGTGTATATAGACCTTTACATCTTGAGAAAAATCAAATTTTCAGATTAAAAAAAAGTTAATACTGATTCCCTTCTTCAAGTCCCAGAACAGACAAATGTGTCCTCTGCTAATATGCAAATAATAACTTATCAGTATTAAACATTTGCAGCCAATTTGCTTTTCTTTTTCCCTCATTGATAATGGAGGTTAAACTGAATTCTGATAAATTCTTTCCTTCCTCAAGGTGTTTTCACAGTAATTTTAATAGTTAGAGAACTGGTCAGGTGGGATTTTAAATCCTCTTGATGATGCTACTTAAAAACCATGAAATTTGAGAGGGGAATCTCATAATCTGCAATTTGAAATTTAAAAACAAAATAAATATACCTATTAACCAAAGCACAAACAGAATACAAAAAGAACCCACAAAATCCTAATCCTTACTATAGAAAGTGTTCACAATTTAGGACGTTCATACTTTTTCACTGGTGGTTGTTGTTTTTGTTGAGAAAAGCAGTATCTCACTTCAGAGAATTTTGAATTCAGCAGAGACAAAATCTGAATTAATTACTGAGTTTTGTCATTAATTGTGTTGTGTAGTCATGGTTTTCTGCCAATATTTCTCTGTTTTCTCAGGTCTGTCCTTTCAAACTTGAATGCAACTGTCATGGAAAGCCTTGCGAATGCCATAATGTAGAAATATGCATATAAATAAAGCAGTAATTTATTACCACAAGCATATCTTCTGTATTTTGCTTTCACTGTCAATATGGAAATGAACAGAGCAATATATATTCATAAAGCATTGTGCATTCATAGTCTAAGATTTTTTTTTCCACAGGTTCTTTCTGAAAGTTACAGTCCCTTACCCACAACAACTAGTAAACATATTTGTGTTTTGGTTTTAAAGTGTCAACACAGACCCACAGTTCCTACTGGTGGTTGAAAATGTAACAAGGATTGCATTTCAGTTTGGAAATATTTTTCCCTGATAGAAAATATTCAGTGTACGCAGAGAAAAATGGGGTAACAGTCCATCATGTAATTCCAGTTATCTTCTAGCTCTTTCCATTTCAGTAATGCTTTTGAGTATCTCATAGTACTGACTGTCCAAATGAGAAATTTTTTTCTGTTATTTGTGGTCCGAATTTTCACCTCAAAAGTTGATTGACTCTTTGATTGGGCCCATTTTAATTTTAGGTTTCTAGAAGAAACTGTACTTTTCTGGTTCTGCAGTGAAATTTTAATTTTCTTTAAGAAATACAGTTCTTGATGCCTGCATTTGTATTTCCAAGATAACATAGTGAGCTGCCTAATGTGGTTTCGTGTGCTTTTTGTTTCTGAACCCCTGCCCACTCCCCACCCCCCAAACTGTCGACTGCTTTGCCTTATATTTGCTATGCTTTAAAGCAAGCATGCTTCACTTACTGATGGCATGTCAATCCTATAACACTCTTTGATGCTAAACACTGATAGTAGTCTTTATTTCCAAACGACAGCTTTAAAACCTGTAATTTTAAACCACCTGCTGTTAAAGTAAGTAGTAGTTTCACAGTCTGGTCTGCTGATAGATTTTTCTTTCATGTACATGTTTTGATACATTTCTCTTTCTTTTTCCATAGAATTGGCTCAGGTTTCTGCAGCAAGTTCCTGCCTAGTTAGCTTCACTATAATTAAATATCAAACGTAAGATCATGGCTTATTGCTTTGTCTTTTCCTGTAGTATCAGCTTTTACGGAGCTGCCAGGCACACCTGAGCCAGACTGACAAAAGATGTAAATTGAATATGAGAGCTGAGAAGTTTTAAACTGGGGAAAA
>VYXD01013154.1:387936-421226 GCA_013397195.1 Hylia prasina | reverse complement strand
AAAAAAAAAAAGGCAATTAAGAACTACCCATCTCTTGTTATTTATACCTTAAACAGCACCACAGCACCTAAAATTTTTGTATCTGAGTAGTTCAGATTTAAAGATATCCTTCCTGGAAACTTCCTTTTTGTATGAAGTAGATATTATAGATTCAGGCCATATATGTGTGTGTTGGAGGAAATGGGGACTGGTACTATATAGAAATCCAATGTCGTGTGTTTGGATTAAAAATAATTCGCTTTCTTTTGAGTTAAAAGTTGGGTATAAAGGTTCATTTTACCCTTCAGATCAGGGCAAGGAGATGATTTTGCATCCTGAGATGATCTGTTGGGGCTGGTAGTGGCCCCAGTTCAGGCACCACTGATAAGAAGATGCAGAACAGTTTTGGAACAAGCTGTGAAACCATGATGGGGGAGAATGAGCAACTGCTGCAAGGAAATGGGTCTTTAAAGGAGGAGGTAAATTCTGAGTTTTATGACTTTTCATGCTAACATAAACTTGATTTTTAAATAAAGCTCCATCTAATTCTTGCTTTTTCCCCCATATGTTCAGTAGTGTAGTTCTTAAGCAATGTAATGTGCAGCCCTTGGCTCTATTATTATTAAAATCAAACCCACAAACATGAGGGTTAAGTATCTTGTACATGATGAAGTCTTATATGTCCTTATCCTAATAAAAAAAGAAATATCATTTGTCTGCTGCTTATGGAAGTAGATGAAAGCAAAATTAAAATGCCTGTACAATCTAATCAGGCACAGTCTTGGATATGACAGCTTATAATTTGATCTAACTCCAACATCATGTTCAGAGAAAGCCAGATTTGCCTGTAAGAAATCCACCCCAAAACAAGAAACCAACAACACAAAATCCAATCCCCAAAGCTTAAAGAACTGCCCCATTTAAAGTAGTCTTTTTATACTACTCAAAAAAACCCACTGAGGGAAACAACAGTATATTTTATGCAGTAAAATAAATAAATTTTGATTATAACAGGGATATGTTGCTGGAAAATGTTTTCTTTTAAATTTCATATTTATGAAATCCAGGGCTATTTTTCTTCAGAAAAAGACATGCTACTCTGATAGTCAATTATATTTCAAGCTATTATATCTTGTGTACACTTACATGGAGACACATCTAAGTGTATTTATGATCATTCATAAGTAATGGAATGCTAATTGTATTTGCAAAAGCTAATAAAGATAATTTTTAAATTGTCAAATAACTGCAGTTTTGCTCATTCTCCTGCTGAAAGTAGACATTTTGTTATTTTTATGTCTGTGCTTAGAGAAAATACCTGCTTCCTGCTTATATCTGCAGAGGACATTGGGGAAAGCTTTATTTATTTATTTATTTATTTATTTTTTCCTGTTAACAAAGAGGCAGGACCAACATCAAAGTTACAAGGATGCAAGCAAAAAAAGGACTGTTCGCCCTGGTTGCTGTCTGTGGGAGCACCCCCTGGCCTGGGTCCCTGCAGCCCCTGGGGAAGTGCCCCTCCGCTGCTCCCCAGCCACTGCCAGCAGGAAAACAGCAAAGCAATCCCTACAGTGAGGGAGAAATCAGCCCTGCTCACTGCAGAAAGATGCAAGGAATTGAATACAGTTACATATTCTTTCCTGTGTCTCCCTCTCTGTCATTATCAAAGCGAGCAGGATACACTTCATGTTTTTAGCATTGAGTAAAAACAAGCAAAGTCTGACACAAGTAAATTGTAACTTGGGAAGGCTGCTTTTTTGGTGGCTGTCAAGGTCCTTGCAATATTTTTTGGTTGTTGTTTGGAACATCTTCTGTTTTTTCTTCTCCTGTCCTCACCACTTGCTTTTAGTAGGTTCCTAACCACTGTGTGGAATCCATTCTTTGCCTTGTCAGACACTTTGACAAGTCGAGCATGCTGCCAGTCCTGTCCCTATCTTCTTCTGCATTTTGAATGAATGGGTGATTTTCTGTGGTAAAATTGACCTTGTCTGGTATATGTTAATATTGGCTTGGCCTGCATACAGGTTGTAATTTCTTCTATTACAGTTTCTTGTTGGTGGTTGTGTGCTTTGGTTATTTGGGAGCCTGCATTATGGTCAAAATCTATACCAGTATATGCTCTTAGGTGTCATAAAATAAAATTTATTTGGAACAAATATAAGGTCCAGTAGACAGCTAAAAGTGCAACAAGATTTCTCCCATTGTAATGTTTCAGTATTCATCAGTATCTTCTGATTCAAATTCTTTCTGAGACAGGGACTGCACCTCTACCTGCAGATAACTTATCAGTGTGCTGCACATTAAGGGATGAGTGTGTTGGGAAGATCTTTTTCTTAAAGTTCCTGTCATGTGCTTTAGGTTTCCAGCTTTGGTGTTTTGAAACTTTAAATTAAATAAAATGGAATATTGAATATTTTTCTTCCCTTTCCACCTAAAATTAGGGAAAACTGGTGAGAATCTCACCTTGGGGGGTGGTACCTAAGGTGTCCTTGATGTCATGAAGAGAATTCAAAAAGTAATGGGGACTTGTTTTTGTTTTGACTGTGTAGCTAATGAAATTATTTGGAAGAGGAGCCAAAAGAATGGAGATGTAGAGCTGTACTTTATGTTATAAACCTGGTGAACTGTAAGCTTACTGTACAACTAGGGTAATTATAAGACATGAGAAAATAATAAACTGAAAGTAAATAATTGGTGCGGCCTGTTTTATTGGGAGAGCTTTCAGAATCACTGGGAATTAACCAAATATCTCAAGCAACCTCAGATAGTGGAGACTGCTGTGGAATTAGAGGATCTTGTACCAGAAGGGCTATTTGGATAGGATAAGGAAAGGCTGACCTTGCAACTATGCAACTAAGAATAAAGATAAATAAATAAATAAATAAATAAATAAATAAATGCTGTGTGTAGGGAGTTGTTACCTGAATGTGCTACCTCAGCATTCTGGAATAAGGAAAAATTTTTAAAAGGAATAAAAAAATATTTTTTCTTTTTAAAATGGGAAATGTTTGAGAGCTGCTGAAGACTAATGAGACCAGTTCTGAAATAAAATGTCAAAATGAAACATTATTTTTGAGATTTATTTTTCCCCCTCATGTTTTCCTAGAAATGTAATTTTGGTGAGTGCAATATTGCTCAGGTCTTCCTTCTCTCATGCCTTCATAACTTCTCTGTTTGCAAGTTTGACAGTCCCAGCGGGCCTGCAGACAGCTGTACTTTAAAGTGCAGGCAGCATCAGTGGAAATGGGCAGTTGGATCACTGTATTTATTTGCAAATACTATATTGAGTGCTCAGTCTGGATCTCATTAACCTAAGATGACTCCTTGGGGTACCATAGGGGCTCTCAGGTGACAGAACCATTGAATGAATAAAAGATGCAGGAGAAGAGGTCTGAGATAAGGGAGACCCCACAAAACAACAGAAAACTCTGGTGCTGGTCCCGTGACTGGGAGAATAAAATATTAATTACCCATAAAAGTTTAAAATGTCTGAGTCATCTGACTGTTTTGGCAGTCATGTCCCATCCCGACCTTGTGTACCTAATTCTAGGTGGTGTGGCATTTTGCTGCAGGGTCTTGGAGAGGGGTCTTTCTTTTTCCCTGATGTTTTTTGAAGGATAAGCATTAAGCAGTTTTAAACCCATTGCAGAAAATTGTAAGTGATGGCTGAAACCAAGTTTCAACACATCAAATGACCAGAAAGAAAGTGAATACTGTTGAATTGTATTGTTTATAGGGGTTGTAGCAATGGTTTTATTTCTAAAAGGAAAGATGTTGGCCCATCTGTCTGCTTTCTTAGTCATTGGTTTGCCTGCTTATTAGTGAGACACAGTTTTGCAATTGTATCAGGAATAAGTTGGAGGGAGAAGGAGTTAGTTGGATGGGTTTTTGTGTGTTGTCAGTTTTGGAGGGATTTTTGTTCATTTTTTTCCCCTTGGACTTCCAGAGGGTTGTGTTTTGTGGTGGTTGTTGGCTGTTGTTGATTTGTTGTTTTTGTTGGCCTTATAATGATAAAGTGAAGAATTTTAAATTACCTTAAGCTGATTTTGGGTCCATTAATCCCAAAACGATCCAATAAGGCATTAAGAGGTGATGGTTTTAGAAGTTCATTTTTGGTCCCTAAATTCCTATACTGAAATGTTCCTATACTGAAATGAGATTTTCATGGTGTTTGGGATAAGGACTATATGTACGTGTATATGCCTAAATTGGAAACTGATTCCAGGCATCACAGGAAGCAACATTTTCCACAGCAGAAAGTGATGAATAATTCAACAGTGGAAAACTGTACAGTAAGTTCTGTAACATCATCATACAGGCAGACTATCACAGTCCCCCTGTCCATCATAACAAGTTGCAAAGGTGTGTCCACAGAAATGTAGGCCAAAAACCGGGCTAATAGTTTGGTGTTTTCTTACAGGGCTTGGTTACTGACCAGTGTGATTTATTATCCTAAATTTTGCCCTTCCCCAGTCTCAACAGATGCTTTTCTTAATGGAGTTAGAAAAAATTGGGAGGATTGTGCTCTATTTGAGTGGATTTTGGATATAAAAGGAAAAAAACAGTGGTCCCTCAAGATGACTAACTCATAGAAAAATACAAGTGTAAATACCACATTTTAGAGTCCTGATATAACTCCTAAAATGTAGACAGCTCCTTCTTAGTTTTTTAATTATACAAAATGTCATTTTTTAAAAAAACCTATGTGGATTATAAGGGTTACAGAGGGAGGAAGTTTATACCTTGCAGAAAAATGTTGAGAAATATTTTTCCATAAAGACATGTTTTGGCATCAAATTTTATGATGAACTGACATACTTTCTGGCAGAGAGAAGAGAGTTTAACTGATCAAAACATGTCATTAATACTTTCTAAAAATATACAACCTTATTAAAGTAAGAGTGATCACTCTGCATAAATCTCTGAAAATTTGAGTCTGCCATAGACTAACAGGTTCTTTATAACCCAAGGAATCCATCCTTTTTCATCCCAACCTTTCTACTGCAGAAAAAATGTGAGGCTGCCAGGATGATCTAACTCTTAATGCTTCAGATCAACTTATGAAAAATGTGGTTTGTTTTCTTTTTTAATCTCTTTACTATATGACCATTCCCACCTGCATGGGTTAAAAGCCAAATGTGAGGGAAAGCAATAGAACTAATAAGGCAACCATGCTTTTAAAGGAAGGAAAAACTAAAGTCTTCTCTATCTCAGTGGTACCCACAGGCCAATTAAATTTTAGTAATCCTTTCCTGTATTCCTTCTCCTGCTCCCAACTCATTTTCTGTAAGTATTGTGCAGCTGTGACTATAAGGTAAATGTAAATTTTCAATGGTTTCTGAGGATTAGCTTCAGGTTTATCTGCCATTACATTATCTGTATGGCTCACCAGACTTCTGTCAGCCTGGTCTGCACTAAAGATGTGTGACTGATGCAGCTGAGCACACAGGTAGGCGACAGGATCAGAAGTGGTAACACAGATGTTTCCTCCTGCTCTGGAGATGGGCAAAGCTGTGCTCAGACCTGCAGAGAGGACATGGGCACAGATTTGTGCAGTGGAAGCATTGGCAGTAGCTTCTTTCTAGAGCTTTTTTAGCAGCTGGAGCCAGAATTAGCCATAAACTAAATGATCCAGCTATCCACGAAGAAAGAATTACTTGATTTCCTTTTCTTTCTGCTCTATCCTCTTTTCATTTGTCTTGCCTTCTCCTGACCCACATTTTAATATGGATCTCTATGTGCCTGAATTTCTGTTTTCTGCCTTTGAACTATATCATCAAGCTGATGCTTTCACACTCCCTGAGCTCCTGAAGCAGCACTGATTGTTCAGTGCAGAATATATCTTTATTTTCCTCTTTTGTACTTGGGGTGTAGGATGGAGAACGGGTGTTAAGAGCAAAGTGTGGTCGGACAGTAACAAGATCAATTCTTTCATTTGTTGTAAATATGTTGGTATCTTTTCCCAAGTAACAAGTGCTAGAACAAGTGAAAACAACATCAAGTTGTGTCAGGGGAAGTTTAGTTTGGATATTAGAAAGAACTTCTTCAATGGAGGAGTTGCCAAGTATTGGAACAGGCTACTCTGGGAAATGGTTGTGTTAGCATCCCTGAAGGTATTTAAAAGCCATGTATATATGGCACCTATGGACATGGTTTAGTCCTGGGTTGATGGTTGGAATTGAGGGTCTTAAGGATCTTTTTCAACCCAAATAAATTTATGATTCTGTAGTTCTAAAGCTCTGTTCAATATCACTGCAAGTACAGCTTGAATACAGTGGACATGGGATGATGCAGTTGTCAAAGATATATAGTATAACACAGAGAAGTTTTTGAATAATACAGGTGTAAATGCATGCTGAAATCTTTGAAGATTTAAGTCTGAGTTATACAACTTACCCAAACTGGAAAAATTTTTTCTACAAGATGAGGAAACATGGAGATTTCTACCATGAAGTCAAACCCTTGCTATGTTACATCCCCATTGACAACACTTGGGTTATTTTTCCTTTGTAATTCAGTTTACAAATCACATATTTGGGAGTTGGCTGAAATGTCTAAATGGCTGAATTTGGCTGAGCCATAAGTGACTGAAAATGAGGCCTTGAAAAGGAAATTATTGAGTAAGCCTTGCATGGGTAGCAACACATTACTGACTATGTTTTCTGCAAGTCCTGCCATTGCAAAGTAGTTTTTTTTTGTTTTGAAACAAGCACAAGTTAATCTAGTTCAAATAGCTTTCTATAAGCTTTAACAAAAATAATGTTTTCTTTTTATAACTATTAATCAAGATGTATATATAGACATCTCTATCCAGCATAAAATAATAGAGGTTTTTATATTTATATGTCTCTGAATACTGTTATCATTAGCCATTTTTTGTTATAATGGTCATGCTTTGGAAGAAGTTGTAACAAGTAACTTTATTTTACAAATAGTAGCATAAATATGACCTTATTTATCATATTAGTTAATTAGCATTATGAAATATGAAAATAATGCAGCTGTCCACATATCTTCGGAGAATTTATCTCATTAGTACATTTAATCAGACTTAAGACATCAGTTACTTTTTCTATAAACAATGCTTTTTTTAATGCTTATTCAGTCAGCACAGTTTTGACATGCTAAAAAAGATATCTCCATTCTCCTTAAAGTTATTAATTTATGCAGAATAAAAGTAAGCCAATATACAGAAAAAATAATATTCTTCCATCCATTTTCCTAAGAAATAGGAACTTCATTTGTGCGCTTACTGAAGGGTTTTACTAGTCTCTTCAGTCTTGCTTTAAACTTAGAGAATGCTATAATTTGTTCTCTCTTCATATCTATATTGTGGTTGGTAAAAACTAATAAAATTTTTGGGCCTCATGAAAGTTACCTGTGTTTGACACAAGTTTGATACCTGATAATGATCAGTTTAATAAGTTAAAGTAAGTAGACAGAGAAAAAAGAAGTGATTCAAGGGCCATCATTCATCACCTTCCATAAGCAGACTGATGCCCAGCCAAGTCTACAAGTAATGGTTATTCTGGAAGACAAAAGTTTTTTTATTGCTACTTCGTGTTACATGGTGTGGAGTATTCCTTTGGCCATTTGAGGTCAGGCATCCACTGGCTGGGCATGGGAAGGGTAGACTGAGAAACAGAAAAGCTCTGACACTGCTTCTTGACACTTTTTTCATTGTCAGTGAAAACTGCTCAGCGCTAGCCAAAACATTGGTGTGTCACTGGTGCCATGTTAGTCATAAATCTGAAATACAGCATTCTACCAGCAAATATGAACAATCTTAGCTCTGTCCCAGCCAGGCCCAATATAAGAGTGTGATTAAAGAACAGCTTATTTTATAAAATTTGAATACATCTTTGTTCATCTTGTTCCTTCTTCTTTGATTAGCTACTTCAAATGCCTTGTTAAGCTTTCCACCATCCCTTTGGCTCCACTGAGTGGAAAAGGATCGTGCTACAAGCTTCTTTTCCACAGCAGTGGATAGACAGTTTCACATGTTCTGATTATTTTTCTTGTAGCTACATGACCATCCCGGCCATTGGTCCTTGTCCAAATGCTGTGTAACAGCTCTTCATGATTTGACGGAATCAAAAGGTTCATGATAATCATCTAATTTTCTCACTCGGCATCTGTCAGTACTAAGACAGCCCTATGGTTTAAAGGGAAGGAATCTTAAAGTTAAGAAGACATTCTGTGAATGGGCAGTACTCGATTGTCAATAACAATGAGGAAATAAGGGGGAAATATAGAAAAACTTTATTTTAATCCTGTGCAATAAATGTAATTCTACCTGGACTTCCTTTACCTTCCTCTGTGTCTGGTTTTTATTTTCAATCCTGTAAAGAAAAAGAAGTTACATTAGAAAATGCAGACTTTTCTAGCACTGGACTTTAAATAATATCTGTTAATTAAACATTACCTAAACTAATAAAACCTGTGCACCTGTAAGAGCACAATACTCCATTGTGCAGAGAGCAAAACATCCTGCCTTGCAAAACTTTTGTCTCTTGGTATTGCTAGACATGCAAAGACCTGAGTGTTCAGTTTCTCTCTTCTCACTTTGAGGTTTATGAATTCTACAAATAACAGATGAATAACCTGCAGCAATAGTTCAGGCTTTTCAGAATGTATTTAAAGGACCTGGTGCTGAGGAAAGTATGAGTACATTGTGGGACAAAGAGGTGCTTCTACCAATTGCATAAGTTATCATAGCAATATAGTACCAATAATATGCTCTTTCTTACCCCTTTTAATTTTCAGAATACTTTAGACTGTTGAAGAAAATTACTAAACTGCTGCTAAATTACTAAACACATGCTACTTTGCATGTTTTCCAGGGGGGTTGATTTGACAATTTTCACCACCAAGAAAAAGCTCCTATGGGACTATGTTGCCACCCATGTGTGTCATGATCTGGTTATTAAAGGTTATTAGAAATTCCTCTGCCTGAATTAAGGTGTAAATGAGACCACATGCCAGTGACAATAGTATGGGTTTTATCTGATAGTAAATATGTGTGTGAGAGAGAGAGAGAGAGAAAGAAAGGAATAGGAAATAGTTGGAGGGGACAGAAAGAGTAACAGGGACAGAATAAGGAAACTATCACCACTCTGTGGATCCCAGTGATGCTCCGTTGATCCTCTCCAGCTCCTCTTCTGGGTGGTGAAGGTCCCCCGGAAAAGCATAGAATCTTTAATATACACTCAGGCCAGGTAGGATAACCCAGGCACCTCCCTGGTGGGGGGAGTTTGCCATTGTCTCTTGCCACAGACTCTGGGTTTGTTGCATCATGTGCAGTCCAGTCATGCACAGTTTCAGACTGACTCTGGGCAGCGCTTTGCGAAGTCTTTGAGGGATTATGACACTCCCTCAACTGCCTCCCACGTGAGAGTCTCATGGATTTGGCCTGTGGGGTTGGGGGTTTCACAGCTGGGCCAGTTTGTGTAAGGGAGGATGGATGTTTTCTGCCTCTGACCAGAGGTTACACCCAAAATTTCCCTCCCCTTCCCTCCCTCCCTGCCTCCTTTCAGGGACAGTAAACTTGGCTTCTGTGGGCTGTGGTCTTTCCCACCCCAAACTGGAGAAGGGAAGAATCTCCATTGTGTTTGGCTTTCTTGTGGATGCATTTCTCACCTTCAGCCTTGTTTGTTTCTCCCTGGACCTGAGGTGATTAAACAATGCGTTTGCTCTTTATCTAATCTAGCTAGCTTAACTTGCAGTCCAAAGTTCTTCAGGGAGGCTTCTGTGGTTGTAGCGTCTTCTTACAGTTCCTATAATTGGCAAAACTTCATAACAGTATTTAAGGCATGAACCATTTCAGTCCCTGCTCTTATGCCAGCATGGGCCAGCAGCAGTGAGCACACATGTGGGATTGGATCACAAATGGTGTTCCCTGGAGCTCAGTATTAGGGCTAGTCCTGTTGATGACCTGGGAGAGGGGATCAAGGTCACCCTCAATGAGTTTGCAGATTACATCAAGCTGGGTGGGAGTGTTCATCTGAAGAGTAGGAAGCCTCTTCTGAGGGATCTGGACGGGCTAGATCAATGGGTTGAGGCCAGTAGTGTTATGTGAAGTGCCAGGTCTATGAGGTGAAGTTCCAGGTCCTGCACTTGGGTCACAGCAACTCCGTGCAGCACTACAGGCTGGGGGCAGAGTAGCTGGAAAACAGCTGAGCAGAAATGGAGCTAGGAGTGCTGGCTGACAGCAGCTGAGCATGAGCCAGCCTGTGCCCAGGTGGCAAAGAGGGCCAGTGGTATCCTGGCTTGAGTCATAAACTGTGGCCAGCAGTACCAGGGCAGGTATTGTCCCCTTATACTTGGTACTGGTGAGGCTGCATCCCAAATCCTGTGTCCAGTTCTGGGCCCTTCAATACAGGAAAGACACTGAGGTGATGAAGCATGTCCAGAGAAGAGCAATGAAGCCGGGAAAGGGTCTGGATCACAAGTCTGATGAGGAGAGGCTGAAGGAGCAAGGGCTGCTTAGCCTGGAGAAAAGGAGGTGACCTTATTGCTGTCTACAACTCCCTAAAAGGACATTGTAGCCAGTAGGGGCTTGGTCTCTTCTCTGAAGTAAGAAGTGATAGGACCAGAGAAAGTGGTCTCAAGTTGCACTGGTGGAGGGTTAGTTTGGATATTAGGAAAAATTTCTTCACCAAGAGATTTGCCAGACATCAGAACAGGCTGCCTATGTTAGTGCTTGGGTCACCACGAATGTGGCACCTAAGGATGTGGTTTAGTGGTGGATTTGGGAGTGCTGAGTTAATAGTTTGACTCAATGATCTTAAAAGTCTAACCCAACCTGAGATTCTCTGATTCATTTCTACGATCTTATGAGTTCCAAAAGCAGGTATACTTTTAGCAGCTGAGCTTTATATCTTGGTGATAATAGTCCACTAGGTTTTTGGGCTTTTTTCTTCAGCAGCTATATTTGTGATCACCTAGTGCAGATCACATGATCACAGATCACATCTGTGAGTTTGGTATTATTGTACAGAAGGTGAGGAAGTTTACAGGTTGTTGTTGGTATTCTCTTTTCCTAGGTAGTCTCCTAGGAAAGGTGGTGATATGTGGCCACAGCTAGCTGCTCAGAATCTTAGTTATGTGTAAGTGTACAACTGTGATAGAAATTTGTAAGCCTGTTTATAGAGAACTAAATTCTCATCCAAATATTTATGAACTCTTGGGTCTGTTAATGCCGAGCTTGAAATAATGACTGTAAAGCATCTCAGCTCCCGCATGGATGTGTTTAAAAGTGTTCAGTGATAAAGATTTCCGGATAGTTTATAGAGGGCCGTTTGAGTGTCAATAAAGTTTTTATTCATTTGCACCTCTAACCATTAGATTAGTCTACATAATTACTTTCTTTGGTAAAACCTTTAGGCATAGGGTAGCCTTTGGCCTCATTAGGATGGCATGATCAGGTGATGGTGATAGCTTTGCAGCAGGAGCAGCAGGTATGTCTGCATACCTGAGGGGTGTGCGGTGACAGGTAAAGGGACGTAAGGGATGGAATGGTTTGGGCCAAAGCTCTGTCTTAAATCTAATAGCAGATCTCTCAAAAAAAAGATCTCCCAGGGAAGAACATGAAGGCAGGACAGGTACAGATAAATCCTTCTAATAAATATATCCAGCTTCTGCCTACCTCTGTCTTTGGATGGTAACCTGTATTTGAGCATATGGGTATAGTGAATGGTATTTTAGAGAAGTAAGCAAAACTCAATTTTGCATTCCAGTTTGCACTGAGATAGTGAAACTGTGTCAGGGGACTAAAAGCATAATAGGTAAAGTGGTTGGGGTGCAGACCATCCCACTTCCAAAATTGTTATTCTAGGGGTTCTGAGTGCACTTCAGTTGAGATTTCCTCTTTATGGCTGCAGCTGCATTCTGTCCCTGTTATATTGGCTGAGAAAAGGCTGAATGTCTTGAATATATTAATTCAAAATGCAAATAAGACAGGTCATTGATTTGAAATTTTGCATATGAAAAATCTATGGAAGGAAATGACTTCTATCTTTCTCAATAGGTTGAAGGAGGTGATTCTGCTCTTCTGTTTCATTCTGTTGAGACCCACCTTGAATTCTGCATCCCTTGGCACAAAAAAGACATGGACCCATTAGAGTGGGTCCAGAGGAGGGCCACAAAGGTGATTAGAGAACTGAAACTACTCTCTTTGAAGATACACTTTCCAGAAATGATGCTCTATGGTTTCATTTTGCCCTTAGTTTCCTGGAAGAAACACTAAATGCAAATCATTTTTCTTTATTTGCAATAGGTCAAACTAATTTAGCTAAAGTTCACACCTATCTGCATAGAAGATTATTGTAAACACAATAAAATTCAAAGGTCATTTCTGTGACTGAAAGAGGATCAAAGGTGCTTTCTGTGCTATTTTAATCCACTTCAGAGCATTGTAATGAGTTTAGTAAAGGGTGAAAGTCCAAGACTTTCCCTTGTCATTGTCCTTTATATAACTCTATTAACTATTCACTGGTCTGGCATTATAACATGTTCAATGGTGAATGAAGGAGAATCTGTCAAGGGGAACTTAGTTAGAGTATAACAGCTCCTGATGTATGCTGATTTTGTTGATATGTTTCATCAGTTGAACAGCAGCAGCTTATAAAGCAGAAGTCAATCTCACCCTGATAATGAAGTCTTAATACTTACAGCCCATTACAAAAGTGAATGCTGATCTTCAGAGTCAGGTCACAAAATCCCTGTGCTTTACACAGTTTCCAAAATTATCCTGAATAACAGACCCATATGTTTGCTCTTATGTTGTTTCCTGGTGCTTAAGCAGAAACATGCCTTACTTGTTTCTGTGAAATGTTGATATTGCTAAATTTTACTTTTACCTAACAATCAGAAAATTTGCTGTGGAGCTGTTCTAGCCCACCTGGGCCCCTTTGGAGTAATGCAAGTGGAAGTGACTAGGACATGATACTGCTCTTAGGCTTAAGAAGTGAATATATTTGTGATTTTTGAATTTTGAAAATTTAATTTAGCTGCCTGCAGGTAATCATCTCTTCAGAAAACTGTTTTCAGTACAAATGGTCAGAAAAGCCTATCCACGGTTCACTGTTCAATAGTTTGAAAATAAAAGAAATGAAGATGGCTTGTTGATGTCATATAAAATGCAATTTGTTTATCCTCTCCTGAACTGATCAGTTGCTCTCTATTATTGAAGATGGCGTTTAACTCTTGTTTTCATAATACAAATTTGCAGTATTTTTTTAATATATTGCACAATCAAATCAATTAAAAAAATTAGAATATTCTGCAGAGAGAAGATCTACAGAGAAATACTTAGGTTCATTGCTTTTTGATTCAGCTTTTAGTTGGTACAATGAGCTCAGGTTTTGATTTAATTGTAATAATGTGTGCAAAGCTGCTGATTTCTGGTAGATGATAAGAACCATGGAATCAGAGAATGGTGGGATAGTTTGGTTAAGAGACTGGCTAGGTTTGCACTAATATTCAGACTTTCAATATTCTGTTCAAAAGAGAAAGGTTTGTATAATTTGGTTTGATTGTGCTACAGACAGAATCACAGAATTGGCAAACAGCTTAGGTTGAAAGGGACCTTAAAGACCATCCAGTTACAATCCCCCTGCAATGGGCAGGGATATCTTCCACTAGACCAGGATGCTTAGAGATCCATCCAACCTAGCCATCAACACTTCCAGGGTTTGGGCGTCCACAGCTTCTCTGGGCAACCTGTTCCAGTGCTTCATGGCCCTCATAGTAAAAAAATTTCTTTCTAATATTTAATTTAAACCTACTTGGTTTTTCTTTGAAGTCATAACCCCTTGTCCTGTTACTACATGCCCTTATAAAGAGTCCTTCTCCATCTTTCCTGTGAGTATACTTCAGCTACTGGGAGAGCACAATTAGGTCACTCCAAAGTCTACTCTTTTCCAAACTGAACAAACCCAGTTCTCTCTGCCTTTCCTCCCTCATGGGAGAAGTACTTCATCCCTTTGATCAGCTTGGGGCCCTCCTCTGGACTTGCTTCAACTGATTGATATCTTTCTTATGACTGGGATCCTAGAGCTGGATACACTACCCAAAATACCATTTTCTCTTTTCAAAGTCAGCATAATCATAGACTTACAAGGCCAAAGCACCCTTCTAGATCCATTGCACCCCTTACCCCCCAAAAAATACTAAACCCCAAACAACAAACCCAAACATCTAATCAAACAACAATGACAAGAACCCAAAATCTCAAACCCTGTCTGGAGTGAAAGGAAAACCATCCTTTCATTAGAGCCTTGAAACTTCCAAGTTCATCTAACTTTCTCCTGAAAGACTTTGACTGTGCAGTCATATGCAGATTAATAAGGAAATTTCAGTTCTGATACAGAAAGATTGTTACAGTGTGTGATACTTCCTAATAAAATGCCAGTCTGAAATTACCCAGTTGAACTAACTCTATTGCAAAGAAGCTAAACAGTGTTTCCATGCAAAAATACAGGTCCGTCAATAAGGTTTCTAAGCTTTATGGTACTCCAGAAAGGGAATTACATCCCGAGTGGATGAGGCAATTAATCTCTGTTTCCATCTCTTTGCTGGAGACTTCTGACTCCAGTGAACAAAGTCCTTTAAAAGCAACAAAAAAGGGTTGCTCCCTGACTGCTCCTACAGAAATTTATAGGATATTGTTCTCACAAAGGCATTTCCCGGTGGAACGTCTTTTTTCACTGCTGGACTTTGGAAATTGCACGAACCACAAAGCAAGCACCTACATATGTGAACAGAGTGTTTTAGTATTCTACAGGAATGGGATATGAGTTACTACATTATATTTGCATTATTAGACAAGCCAGATCCTGAAAACATTTAATGAGGATGCTAGTAAATGTGACAGCTCAACAACAGCAGTATTTGATTTCACATTAATTTATCTCTTGTGGAGAACAGATATATTGTTTTTCAGACACATCTGTATTCCTCAAAGAAAATCAATTCAAGTTGAAAGAAAGTTGAATGCCAGGAAGAAGATCATTAGGTGTGATAAATGCATCTGTGAATGATCTGAGTGTGCTTGCTGAAAGAGAAGCATTTCAGGAAAGACTGAAAAAAGGGAAAAGTTTTCAGGTCTGAAAAGTTTCTTGCTGGCAATATTAGTGCTAACCCACATGTCTCAGAGCTTTCACTGGAAAAACTGGAAATTATTTTCTCTGATGTTATATGTCTGTCTCTTGGCAAGTAAAACGGGCAAATGAATTCTGGCGTTATTGAAAATAAATGCTTACTTTAATTAGCATTAGTTTTTCAGGACAGAATCCTATGTAGTGTAGGTAGGTTGAATTTTATTGGAGTAGTTTGCAAGTAGAATGTACTTGTCCTGTAGCTCTGTTTAAATCAGCAGGTTAAAGTTTTTTTCTGAACATTAAAAGAAGAAGTCAAGATACTCAGTATATTATGCTTATTTATGTTTTGTCCCCTGATGGGCATGAGCTCCAGATAGTTTTGTGGAGCCTGAATTATTGTAAGACTCCTCTGCACTGTATTCTAGTGTGCTGGGAGAGAATCTGTCATGCATGTTATCTGGATGTTAGTTGGGTAACAGGTGGAGGAAAACAATGTTCTCAGTTAATGGGTAGTGTTTCCTATCCCACCAATGCAATTTAACTAATCTGAGTTACACCAGGGATACCAATTGCAAAAATAAATAAATGGAATTACTTCAAATGATGCTCAAAATGCAAAAGTTGAACTGATTTGCTGTCTTTTCACTTGCAGTTTATGAAAATCTTCCAAATTTTAGAAATATTCTGTATTATTTTTAAGTAACCTGTATTATTTTTAAGTTCTCTATGTCTATTGTTGTTTATGTTATTACCTTGCTTGTCCTTTAATCTAAAAAACAAAACCATCATGTCTTTTAATTATAATTTTGAGGATAGACTGGTTAATGACATGTTTCAGTCAATTTATCTGGGTGGTTGATCCATATTTGTAGAATTTGCTGCAATTCAAGATAGAAGTCCAGTTAATAAACTAATTATAAGGGATTTAATAAGGAAAACTGCATATTTTGGGGTTATGGAATTTAAGTTAAATGGGAGAAGCAGTAGGATTTTTTTTTCTTTTGAATGCACATCCTGACAGCCTTATGGCCATTCATGTATATTAGAAGATGACTGATAGAGAAATTATGTAAACTGAAAGACTGAATACAAATATCTGTAGTTGCAATACTCAGTGTATATTATGGCTTTTTGAAATGTTCCTACAAGCAACTGGGACTCATAACTATTTATTGCTTCTAATGTGGGTACACAGCTGGTACCTTTGAAGAATGCAGATGCACCTCCTCTGAATGTGTCAGACATGGATATAACTTGCCTGCATGTATGAGCATTGTACAGTTTGGCTGCTCTCTTCTGTAAAAAAAAGACCCTCCTTGAATGCAAAGTAACAGTTTGTTTGACAGTCACAGCTTTCTCAAACTTGTGTAGCAGAGATTTCTCCAGCTTAGTCCTTTAACAATTACTTCATTGCCTGCTGTTGGCCTCAGTCAAACAGCAAGACAAAGCTGAAGCTGACAGGAGTCATGTATAGTATATTGTCCTTGGCAAATACAGTAAAGACATTTTCCTAGGGGTTTTTTACTGTTTCTAAATCATAGTAATCTAAAATGCTCTTCTGTGTAATGAGTCTTTACAGGAAGTCTCTCCTGGAAACTTCATATTCTACTTATGTCAGAAATCTGAATGCATATTCAATTACTCTGCTTTGAACTGAAATAACATTAGTAACTGTATTTCTGTCAAAAACCTGCCCAAGCACAAAAATCTTTTGCAATTCCTCACAAAAAAAACCCAAAACCCAAAGCCCAAACAAAAAAATCAAACCAAAAAACCCCAACCACTTTAAAAAATATATGAAATATTAAAAAATAATCCTGACCTCCCTAAAAATCCAAGTAGTTGATGACTCAGCCCCCTTAAAAGTTTTTTAAACATATTAGTATTAAAAATAGAAGTAACTGTTTTTATTCAATAATTACTCAAATTACAAATTTCTTTCCTTATGATATTATCATTTTTTCAGTTTAATATTTTCTCTGTATTTAATTAACTATTATAACTCATTATTAACTCTTTATACCAAACATTCTAAACTGCATTACTAAGAAAGTGTAAATTTTAAATCTGTAACATCCTGATGGAAATGGATTTCCTATATTTTTGGATCACAGCTTATGAATGAAGGTATTCTTACACCCACTTTGAAGAACAGAGGTCAATTGAATACCTTGTGCCCTAAAGGGGACTTAGGGAATGCCACAGGTTCCCTCTCTAGCTCAGTAAAATGTCACCAATTCCACACAGCTCCTATCATGACAGTTGGCTGTGCATCAGAAGCCAGTTTTTATTCCAGAAAAAGCCTGGCAGTCCCAATGTGGGTGATTATTACTGTTTTTTTAAAATCAGATGAAGGGGTATACAGGAACATACACCTGAAGCTGAGTTTCACAGTGCATGCCTGAATGTAAGTCATGGATGTAAGAAATCATCCAGCCTGCATACATTTTATTTATGGGCAGGCACATTTCCCTCAGGTGACAGGAAACCTGGGAAATTTTGTTCCCAAATGAATTAACTTGGATTGGCTTGTATTCAAAATGATCAACCTTCCTCTTTGAAATAATAACAAATTTCTGAAATATATAGCAGACTTCTGAATATATAGGAAAGGCCATGTTAAAGGAATTCAAGATAGCAGAAATTAGCCTTCAAATGTTAGGAATTACTGTCAGCTTTGTTGAATAGTTTCTTTCACACTTAAAATAGGTGCATTGCAAAACAACATTACCTGCATAATGCTTTCTGTCTAGAGTTGGAATATTTCACTGAAGAGAAGTGTATTGTCCCCTAATGTAGACAACTTGCAGAAGGGAATGAGCACAAGGGATTTGACTAACAGTTATGGAATGCAATGGGTGCTCACACTGAGGAGCAGAAGATTATTCAGTTTTTAATCCTGCAAGGCTTGTAGTTTAAAAATTATGATTAATGCAGAGAATAAGTCTTAAATCTTAGGTCCCATCCCATGACTGTTTCAAGAGACTAAATCACATATGCAGCCTTGAGACTGACTCATCTTAAATGGGAATTATCTTTGCTTTCCTCAGAAAACAAGCTAAGAATAATTTCTTTTACCTAATAAGGCTTGTACAGGTTATGATTACAGAAAAAATCAGTCAGTGAAAGCTGAAAGGAAAAAAAAATCTAATTTTCAAGAAGAATTATCGCAAGTATATAATTATCTGGTGCTGGAAGCTGAAATGTGGCTTTTTGGCTACATATTGCAGACGTTATATTGAGCTGGGAACATTAGTTTGGGTCTTTTGATGCACTTTTTATATTATTATATGTGCTTTTTGGATTTTTTTTTTTTTCCCCTATGCTTCTCCTAAAAAACCGGCAATTTGGAAAACTCCTTTAATTATTTTGGCATGTTGGTGGTGGGAGGGTAGAAACAATTGGTACGGTTTTTTTCAGTTTGCACATTTTATAGCTCTGTGCACTGAGCAATATTTAGCAAAGATGATGGAATCAGCTGGTTCCAGGAAGTACAAAATGAGATATGCTCACATGTGGACACTGCTTCTGCATGGCAGAGGTGGCTGGGGCTCAGCACAGGCGTGCAGCATCTCCTGAAAGCACTGGGAGTGCCTGTTCACCTGCAGCACACCAAATCTGCCACAGAACCAGCCTGGCGTGTGCCATGGTTCCTACTGAACGATGTAGCCAATGAAAAGGATCTTCTGCACCTGAAAACTCTGGTAATCAAAGTCTTCAGTTCTTGACAGCGTAGACAAAGCTTGCAAATGAAAGAAAACTCCTGGGGAAAGCCTTGATATGCAGGAGCTACTTTTGGAATAATCCTATAGCAAGTGGGATGTGCCCCAACAGAGAAACTATGTGAGAGAAAGCAATTAAAACTGGAACTAATCAAATATAATACCACTTGGTGCAACAAGTAATAATTTGATATTTACAATCTGTTCTGGTGTTGTAAAACTCACTGGGGGGCTGAAATGGAGTGCAAGATATTTTCCCTAGCAGAGTCCAAGTAAAAAGATGGTACTGATATTAATTTTTAGGGCTGAGCCTGCTTTCCTCTGCTATTGCCTTCTCTTCCATGCTTCAACTTTATAATATATATAATGAAGCACTACAGAGAATAATTTGTTCCCTTTCAGCTTTTTCCTCTGTGGTAAGTTCACTGTCATCTGTCAATGCAGTGGAGAGAAGATGAAATTTAAACAGACAGCTTAAAATTGACAATTTTATTTGCATCCATCTTCCATTGTTTTTTTCCAAGCAGGTATGGCTCTTTCCAAGCTGGATAAAGTCAGAGTAAAATATATTTATCAAGATGTGGTTTTAAATATGATTTTTAGTCTGAAGCTAATTTAATAGAGCACCCTCGCTAAATTTGTAGAAGCTGGTTTTGTCATTACTGCTGCTCTTTAGAGGGATAGCCAATAGTAGCAACAGATTAAAAACATCTTTTTTGGTATAAATAACAATATATTGAAACAGTTAATCTAATAAATTTATTTGCAAAGTTAGGTTTTTCCAAGTTCATCTCACATGCAGCTTTTTAAATAACCTCTTGCTCTTTAAATGTTAACTTCTATATTTCTGAATTTGAGATGAACCAATTTCTACACTATTTAAAAAGAAAAATGTTGGTCATTAAGTTCTGTTGTAGGTTGTTGATCAGTTTTCTTCCTCTGGGATCATCATTTTAATAGACCTACTTATAGAATATAATTTAGAAAAGAGAGAAGTTCTTTGTGAATAACTGCATTGCCTATTTCTAGCTGTGGGTGTAATTAAGTTGAGTTTGCTTGCTTTTCTAGTGCCTTTTAGGAGAATGGATGTACATCCAAAATTTCTCTCTCTCTAAAGATCAACCTCATGTTACATTTACAGAATGGCTAAGTGGTTGTCAGGCACTACTGACCAGAACAGTATTCAAAGTGGACCTGTCTTCTTTAAACAGAAAAGGGAAAATGAACATGTGACAAAAAAGCTCTGCCTATTAATTTTATTCTTCAGCAGATTGTTTCCTTAATATTTGCTCTTTGCAGTTCAGACTTCAGGTATCCCTGACCTAGTTGCTTGAAACTGATAGCTTAAATAGTCTGGGAAAAGAAAGCTAATTTAGTGTGAGACAACCTTGAGAAATCTTTGAAAGACTTACGGAAATTTCTACTCAAACTGTCTTATCTGTGGCTTTATGAACTTTAAACTGAAGTATAAAAAAAAAAATCCCCAAAATAGAAGTGAAATGCTGAGTGTGCATATGTTCCACTAGTTCAGTGAAGGAAAGCAGAGGCAAAAAATTCTTACAGACATGATGTATAAAGCAAGAAGTAAATGGTTGAAAAGGAAAAGAAGCTTCTAGGGATGTACTTCATAAATATTTCACAGAGTAAATGACATATGAAAAGACGGATGCAAGGCCAATCAGGATACAGACACATGCTACCAGTAGTCTAGATTTTTTTCCAATTTTAATGAAGTTGTTTCTGCTGGGAAAAATTGTGTCTCAAACAGTAGACAAAGTGAATGGAAATTAATTTTAGCCATGAGCAGAGATGTTTTATGCCACTCTGTCCTGTTCACTAAGAAAAGCTTT
This sequence comes from Hylia prasina, assembly GCA_013397195.1. Classification (NCBI taxonomy): domain Eukaryota; kingdom Metazoa; phylum Chordata; class Aves; order Passeriformes; family Sylviidae; genus Hylia; species Hylia prasina. Next base: position 400,574 of record VYXD01013154.1, on the reverse strand, counting down.
GTGTGAGTTTCAAAATGATGATTTCTGTTAGTAACCGAGAAAGCACTGGGTTGGTGATGATTTGTGCCCAGCGCAAACTAACTGGGACTTCCACTTAAAATATCTAGTGGAGAACTTGAGAATCACTGATGCCTCTTTTTGTTTTTAGGAGAGTGGATAACAGAAGTATTATGATAAAACCTGCACAAGTCACTGCTTGGGAAGACTGTTGTGTCTTCCAGTGTCTGCTTCCATACCTAATTTTCCCAGTGGTCTTTTGGTAATCTTGACTGGCAAGGGTGAAATAATTAAAAATAGATTGGCTTCATGGCATTCATTTTAACCATTTATTTGTTCTGTGCTAAATACAAGGTGGATGACTACATTTTATCTTTTTAAATTATTGAAAATAGTGTTTTGAATGAAGAAATACTGCTTTATAGTGAACAAGAAAACTGAACAGCATATGTCTTAAACTGACTTCTATTTTCAGATTTTTAGTACTTTTGTTTTATGTACTCTATTTTAAAACTTACTATATCACTGAACTTGTGATACAGAGTGATGGTATGTATTTATATAAAAAAATCATGCAGTACTTCTCAAAAAACAGTATGGGGTTACTAAAACTGGCTGTACAATAAGATAATGAGAGCCAATTACATTATTGCAGGTTAATAAAAAAAAAATATAAAAACATCTGGGGCCAGAAGGTCAACAGTTTAATGCTAACAGGGACAGCAAAGATGTATGGTTTTTGAGTCACATATGGAAACATTGACATCAGAAATATCCTGAAGAGGAAAACACTCATGAACTTAACGTTGAACATGGGGCTAGTTTTGGGACTTCTTATGCCATTTCTTTTCCTATGGACTTTCTTCACTGTTGAAGCTCTAAATTGGGCATGTTTAGATCTGTCACGTGTGGCAGAGATTTATTTTTTATTGTGGATTACTTCCCAAGTAAGGTGAAAGGGTCCTTTGTATGCCTGACTGAAAACTCAAACCCATGACTTTCAGCATTGCTTTCATGGTACCACAACTGTAAATTTGGCCTTCTGATCTTCTGTGAGTGGCATTTGTTATGAAATCCCAGCAATAAATTATGTTTTAAAATTGGCTTAGAGTTGCACCATGTGCCACCTCATTGTCTTTCTGATGCTAACCATGAAATTCAAAAAATTTCTCATGGATCTGTTCCATCTGTTTTGCTGCTTTAAAGCAAGAAGCAAGTAACAGGTTCTAGGAGAACCCCAAGCCTTAAGTCAGTACCTTGCATAGCTTTTTTTTTTTTTTTTTCAGCAGGCAAGAAGTAAAAAAAGTTTCTGTTCTCCCACAAGACTTTTTCACTTTTTTTTCAATCCACTTTCTTCTTTTTTGCTTGTTTACCTTTCTTGGTATGGCAACTGCCATGGCTTTGTCCTACACCAATTACTGGAAGGACACCTTTCCATATGGCAACAAAGATAAAAACCTACTGCGGGCAAATTTTACTGCAAGTAACCCTGAATGTTGAGGTCCTAATTATAGAATTCAGAGGAAGCAAGAAGGATGTTAAGTCAATTGTAGAATGTCTGTGCAAGAACATTAATTGTAGTAATTCAAAGTTATTCCGATAAAATTTATGTGAAACTCAGTTGGAAATTGTTCCAGTTCTGATGAATCACAAGGGGAGAGAGAAGGTGGCTAGTTTTGCTAGAAAACAGGGCAAGGCCTTCTCCCTGGAATTTCTATATCATAGGTATATTTTCTGGTGTGTAACCTCCTTTTCCCTCTCAAATACCAATATGACTTTTAATTGCTGTACACCTTTGTGAATTCAACTGTGCTATGTTGCGAGTCCCTCTCTGGTTTTTTTCCAAGTGTTTCTCCACCACAGTCTTTTACAAACACTATTGGCAATCCAGAAATATTTTTAGTATTTAAATCTTTCCTGTAAACTTCCCTTTTATAGAGGTGTTCATGATAAATTAACTTTGACTCATCCTATCTTGTAAATATTTGGATTATGTGGGTGGAATCTCTTTATATAATAAAAACGTTCAGTGCTATTATTTGTTCTGGTCAATTATTTAACTCATCAATTTATTTTTCTACATCCTGTTTATGCTGGGGATAGAGAAGCAAAAAGTAAAACAATGTGTTTAAATCCAAGTCAGGGTGACTCAGAGGGAGAGCCTGCAAAGTCACACTGATGTTGCAGAGTACTGTACACCCAGCCCTATGGATTGGGGATGGCAACACCAGAAGACCTCACATCAATCTTCGGGAACAAACAGAGCTGATGTTTTAAATAGTTAAGTGTCTTCCCATTATGATTTATTTTGTTGGAACAATAGGTTTTGGCCAGACATAGGGTGTCTTGCTGCTGAAGGAGGAGAAAGTACCTGTAGGTCATAACTATTTGACCAAAGGAGAATGTTTGTAAAACATTTGGATTGATCACCTCTCTGGGCTGTTACCCTGATGAACAGCAGGGATACTCAAACATTTGCAGGAGAAGAAGGCAGAGAGGCTAAAGGTGAAATACAGGACCTGGATCTGGAAGTTTTGTATTTATTTCTTGTCTGTGAAACAACTCTGGCATGACTGTAAAGTGCTCACTCACTGTCTGTGCCATGCGTCCTGGAATGAAGAGAGAACAGTTATAGTTTTTAAAATGGTTTATACAAAGCTAAATTTCCAGGCGATTGAATTTACCTCCCTGATAAGAAGCTCAGTGCAAGAATAACAAATGCTGCTGGTACCTTGTGCAGAAAGGAGGAGAATTTAAACTATTCCAACTACAATAATAAATAGGCAGTGATATCTCAGCTAAGAATCGTGACTTGAGCTTCATATTTGTAAAGCTGTCTTTGTTTGTAATACTTGTTTCTGTGGACCGGAGCATGTTGTTGCTGCTCTAATTGTTTAAAAGAATTTGAAGATCTTAATTTATTTGCACAGTCGCCTTTCCTTTCTTCCTTGGTGTAATTGCAAGAATGTTGAGAGATTATTCCTTTAAAATGATCCTTGTCATATAGCATTAGTTTAGTATTTCTTTTGTTCAGGAAATATTCCTTTGTTTTAAAAACTCCTTAAAATTTTCAAAAGACATGTTTAAGGTCATGTTAACTAACATGGAACAATGTTTCTGATAGAATTTATCTAAGACACCTGATATCTATGCTTCTGTTATCTAGAATATGTCTTCAGCAACCAAATAAAAGCTTTATTTTACAGTTTATTTTACACACTCTAGCTGCAGTAATCTAATCCAATTTACAATTTCTTTCTCTCCCCATAAACCACCCTGTGTTAATTTTTCAGTGAATCTCTGTAGTCTTCATTTATGCCATCTCATTCCTCAATTATCTTCCATGTTCTGTATTTCCTAGCTACAGTATTTTTAGCTTTTTTCCTTACCAGCCATTGTGTGAGCTACTGAATCTGCAAGAGGCAGTAAGTGTTGTGGTTTTTCAACGCAATATAGTTACTATCTTCAATAAAAAGGCTAGTTAGAGAGTGTCACATCATTGCTTTTCCTCACACTGGAAACCTTAGACTTAAATTTCCACTCTTTCAAACTTGGTGGAAATTGCAAAGTTTTAACAAAGGGGCTGACAATTGTGGTCTGTAAGCCTCACCTTCAGAGTCAAGCTAACAATATTTGAAGTCTTTACTGTCAAAACTGAAATGTTTAGTTGATTACTATCTATATTTTTGTGTAAGTTAGAGATGATAAAAACTACCCTTAGAATGCTGATAGAGTGGGTGAAGGTTTTTTTTTGTGTGTGTGGTTTTTTTTGGTTTTTGGTTTTTTTTTGTGTTTTGCTTGCTTGTTTACTTGGTTGGTATGTTTTTGTTTGGTTCATTGGTTGGTTTGTTTTGTTTTTTTGTAGCCAGCTAGTATGAATTTTTGACAGATGAAGTATAGGAGAGAAATGTAAACTGGTAGTAAACAAATAAGTCAAGTACACCTGGATTTTAAAGTCCTATCCTAAACATAAGAGCGTGCTTTCTTCACTTTGAACACCGTCTCCCTGAAAAATCTGGTAATTTTACCATCAGCTGAAGACAGGAAAAGTCCCACAAATGCTCAAATCCATTTTGTAGTAGAAATTTATATGCAAAATATTTGAAATCTGTTCTACTGTATGAAGTACATACACTATAAGAATGCCATAAATAGGAGAAGATTTGTATCTATCAGGTTATACATGTGACAGCAGATTCTAGAATGGTTCCAAGTGAAAGATTCATATGCTATCTGATTTGGCTGCTACCCATAAAGCTCAGTAGAAGCATAGGAAGATATGGATTGGAGGGCAATTCTGGAAATGATTTAGTACAAATTGCTCGTTCAGAGCAGGGCCTGCTCCAGAGTTAAATCCCACTTAAAGGTACTTCCATGCCAGTAATTTTGAGGAGGAGGCAACTGTCTTCCTTTGATGGGAAATCCAGTGGAAGGAATGCAGAAGGTGAAATGGAAGAGTTTCCTTGTTTCATTCCTTCTGAACAAAACTGAATAACTGAGAAGGGACCTATTTTCAGTTGAATAGGCTATATTTGTTTCATAATGTCAGCACATTCTGAGATCTGGCTTATGCCTAAAGAGAAATTGTTCAATGACAGGTTTTTATTGTTTGTTTTTGCCTCCAAGCCAGCTGCTTTGTAGGCATTCAGATTCTTGGACTGTTTGCTGTAAATCTGTTTTGGGGAAGTCTAGAAGCTGAGAAGTTTCATTTTTGTCCAAGATGGCTCTTACTGATTTGAGCATATTTGTGTCAATGTGAGTTAAGCAAAGGTCAAGAGAAGGGGCCCTAAGAAGAGGAAAAGGCTTTTTCAATGAAAGTTATGAAAGATTTTTTGTCCAAGATCTCTTTTTCTTGCAGTCATTCTTTAGTGCTGCAAGGTGTTAAGATAACACTCCTGTCATAAAGTATTCTGATATTTCTGATACATAAAAAATTTGCATATATCTTTTTTGAGAATGGATGGAATGTGTCTTATTCTTGCTTCAAGGGCAATAAAGCAGCTTGATGTGCCCTTTTGGCTGGAAGAAATCTTAACATAAATTTCTCTGCATCTCATTTGTACCAATACAGGTTTCACAAGGGAGAAGGCAGCTTAACTTTGACAATCCCTAAGTTTGAGATGCAGTGAATACATAAATATGATTTTGCTCCAAAAAATCAGATTATTAAAACAAAGCTAGTATTTCTGGGGGAAAAATGAAAAGTTGACATGCTCTTAAGCTAGATAGTGGAAATACTACTTTGGTGTCATTTCATGGTAAAGTATTTTTTAAGTGAATTTTTCTGCAAGATTTCCTGTTAGCGTAGAAAAAGGGTTTTGTCAATACCAAGCTCCCACTGATTTTTTGAAGCATGCTTGCTCCTTTGATGCATTTGCCTGTAAGCTGAGATTGAAACTTGTGTCGTTGGTTATTTTGCATTTATGACTATACTATGTTGCTTCTAGACAGCTTTTAGTGCTACAAAGTAATTTTGCATAAAGAGATGTGCCTAAATTTTTGAAGATTACAATGCTTTTGTTCACCACCTAGCAGCCTGGGTTTTTAGAAGTATTCCATTGATTCAGTTTGAATGGGACTTGCTCCGTCTGCAAAGGTGATAAATGCCAAAAATATGAAGACTGACAAGTTTCTTTCTGTACTGCTTTTATTGGAAAAACCTGATCTTCACACAAAGTTTTACTTAAAATGTGTCTTAATTGAGAACCCTTCAGAAACATTTGCTTTGTTGCTTGGCTATGGCTTTTAAGCACCTCTAGATCTTACAGCTTTGCTCATTAACACTAGGGTCATTTTTAGCTCCTTGTTGGGGTTTTTGGACAGAAAAGCTAGGTGTTGTATGAAAGAACCATCCCAACTTCATTTATCCAGGACAGGCATGTATGATGAAGTAAGACAAAGAATGTGTAAAATCATGGACCAATTCCTTATTACCTTAATTTTTTGAGTGAAGTGTAATAACTCTAGTAATGAAAGCAGTTTTGGTTTACTTCCCAGAAAGTTTTTGCATTCTGTTTGGAGTCACTGAGCACAGAATTTTATTTGGTAATTGGTACACATCTGATGAGTGATGCAGCTACAAAACTGCAAAGCCTGAACAGGTAGGCAGCATTTCCATACGTTTTTGCTGTGGGGTGGAAAACTGAATTTGAAGGATCTGGACAGACATTATAGTGGGTCAGAATATTTATTTAAAACTCCTCTACTCCTTATGTGGCCCTTGGAGAGTATTGGCATTGCAGTGTAGTATTTAAAGTATCAGACTGGTGAATCCTGAGATATATTACATTGCTACACTTCAGTGTGAGATTGTATAGAACTAGTAAAAATGGAAAATTATGAGATAGAAGAGCCTTGTAATTCCCCAAAAGAGCTTCTGTAGTCCCTCATATCACAGCCTGGAATTCTGAAATGCTTTTCTGACAGCTCAAAGGCTACACATCCAACTTGTCAAAGGCCTGGGCTTTTTATTTAAGAAAAATAATTAGTGTTCATTCAGCTCTTTAAAAATGAAACTGGAGTAAATCAGTGACATCCCTTTTTCTTTGTACTAGCCCAATGGCTCAGGGTATAAGCCAAGGAATGTCACTTCAGTTAAATGTAATTTTGGGTTTTTTGCACCGCAAATTTTCAAAGCTAGGAAACAGAAGATATCTATGTCCTTAAATTTGAAGTAGTAAAATGCATTTGGAAATGAAAGTGGATGAATAGCCACTGGATAATACAATTTATTTTATCATCTGAGAGGCAAAAAGCCTGTCATGGACATGGACTTAAATGTTGGTGTTCTCTTCTGCTGACTACATACTATTGATTTTTGCCTGAAATAGTTTCTTATTACATCTTTGCTCATCACAGTAAGTCAGCTAAGTATTTTTTATCAATGCTGATTTAAAATAGCGTCATATAAAAAAACGGAAGTTTTGTTCTCTAAGTCAGTGGTGAGAGTTGGGCTGTATTAGTGCAGTGCTGCAGTTGAGATGCTCAAATGCTGACATCTCATTCTTCTTGCCCCACAGGAGAGAATGTTATCTTGACGATTAGGAGGTAAAGAATAATTTCATTTTAAGTAAAGTCCTGCAGAACATAACTGGTTAACTTTACAATGGTTTATCAATGAATTAGGTTCTTCCGTCTTTAATGTTTTCCAAGATTAAAATATCTTTACAAGGATTCTTTAAAATTATGTCTACATTACATTTAGGTGCTACCAGCAGCCTAATATTAAATGAAACTGCATAACCAAAGTGCATTCACACCCAAGACATTTCCTGAGGAAGGCCCAACTTGCAGGTGCACAATATGCAGGATTCTCTATTTTTTTGTTGTCTGGCTAAACACAGAAACTTAGGGAATGGGGGCAATGGCTACAAGTTACTGCCTGATGCAGCAGACATCTGGGGTCTCCCCTGGCACTGCCCTGCACTTCAAGGTGTCTTTGCATTTAGACAATGTTTCCACATGCAAGTGGACCCAAACAATGATGAGCATGACGGTTCATCCAAAACAGAGGCATTGGTTACCAAAGTAAGTGGGCCTATGCTCTGCATCAAGACTCCTTCCATAAAGAAAAAGAATGTATCATTTTCATAGGAGCCTCCTTTCTGGAGAGAACAGAAGGCCTAATAGATCTGAGAAATCTGCTGCCTACCTCAGGGGGCTCAGATTAAAGCCCTGAGGAGAAAGTTCCTCACCCTGGTACAGCCCTCAGATTATTTTCAGTATTGATTTTCCAGGTAGACAGCTACGAAATCCCAGCAGAGAGTTCGAGGTCAAACGAGAGACTTCAGGGCCTTGAGAGGTTAAGGCATCAGGAGCACAAGCAGTGTCCTCCTCTATCCTTTCAGTTGCAGGAAATAATGCAGAATGAAGCAGGAAGAGCCAGCACACCAAGACCTGTCTCTGAGCCTGGTGTCACTGGCTCGCTACAACTTTTTGATGACAGATCAGTGTGCATGACACCAAGCCTGCTGGCAAGAGAGGGGGTACACGTGTCTCAAAAAGGGAAAAGGATCATTGCTCAGTAGTTAAAAGGGATCACTGAGAGAGATTTAAACTATTTTTGAAGAGAGAATAAAATCTGCCTTGATAGAGATGGGAACAGCATATCAATATTTGAAGGAGGGTGTGCTAGCAAGATCCCTTGGCCTGCCATCTCAGTGGAAAAAAGGGGTGGAGATGCATGTAGCATCAAAGAGGCAAGGGTTATTGATGCGTTAGAAACCATGGAAGCACCTCTAAAATTACCTGAAAGGACATTGTTGCAAGGTGGGGGTCAGCCTGTTCTCTCAAGTAACAAGTTATAGGAGGAGAGGAAATGGCCTCAAGTTGTGAGGTGGAGGAGGAGGTTTAGATTGAATATTAGGCAAAATGTCTCCACTGAAAGGATTCTGAAACATTGGAACAGGCTGCTCAGGGTAATGCTTCAGTCACTATCCTGGATGTATTTAAAAGTGTAGATGTGGCACTGAGGGATGTGGTTTGGTGGTGAACTTTGCTGTGTTGGGTTAATGGTTGAATTCAATATTCTTAAAAGTCTTTCCTAACCTTAATGATTCCATGATACAATAAGCAGCTCTTGGAATGCTAATATATAGAAGTATTATGTATTTTTTATTAACAATTCAGACATTTCTTTTCAGAACTAGAAATCCATTTTCTCTTCCCTTTGATAAGACAGTCGTGTTATTGAGACTATAGGTAGCTACTTAGAATTTGTAAATAAGTGATGCTTAAATAAGGCAATCATGTCGGACTGGAGAAATAAAAAGGTAGTTGGTAGATAAACATGCTATGGTAAAGATGAGCATTCTTAGCCAGAAAGTGGTGAACTGTGATGGTGCCAGCCTTCTAGTGTCCTTGTGCTGCAGTTGATATATTCAATATTTTCAATGGTTTTTTAACTAAGCAAAAGTCTTTCACTAGGAGGACTAATCCATTAGAATTCATTGTGGTTCTCTGCACTGGAAAGGTTTATATAGAGATTAAGACTTATAGGAGAACATTTTTTTTTTTTTATTTCATGCATCCGTACTTAGCATGTGCCATGTTTATTCGTAATTTTTAGATAGCGTTTCCTATTGATAATTGAGCTGTATGATAAAGCTGTATTTTATATGGAATTTTTCTGTTCTTCTGTGATATGTAGGAACATTGAATTTCTGATGACTTACATGACAGAATCCAGAGCTTACTCTCAGCCGCCTGCAAATCATGTTGTAATAACTCGAGATTGTAACCAGTTGAGATACTATCAATTCAGTGTTAACAGAGGCTGATGCATTAAAACTCAATGTACTGTAAGTGATCAAATCCCAAAGAAAAACATTTAATACAGCTGTCCAGTGTGCCTGAAATATCTACACAGTGGAACAATCAGTTTTAAGAGGATTTAAAACCGACTATTAAAATTCATCAATACCAACTGAACAGAACTTCCTGCAAGCAGGAAGGCAGGTGGCAGCACCATCCAGTACAGGATGGCCGGGTCAAATGTGTCTCTCTGCTGACTTCATAAGTCTACAATTCTTTTATGAAGTTCTAATATTAATTTTTCTGACTTGCACTGGATCTGTACAAATTGTGAGTTCTGCATTTAGAAAGCATATTGTACTCAGTCAGAGACACATTTAAAAGGGTGCAAGATTTGCAAGAGTAGCTGAACAATATGTAGATTTTTTTTTTCCAAATGGGAGGTTATTTTCAAAGAGTCACAGAATAAACTGAGTTCAAGCCACCCACAGGGATCATTGAAATCCAGCTCCTGGTCCTGCACAGCAACATCCCAAGGAGTCACACCATGTGTCTGAACAGCCCTTGAACTCTGTCAGGCTGGTGCTGTGACCACTTCCCTGGGGAGCCTATTTCAGTGCCCAACCACCCTCTGGGTGAAAAGCCTTTTTCTAATATCCAGCCTAAACCTCCCCTGACTCAGCTTCAGCCCATTCCCTTGGGTCCTGTCACTGGTCACCAGAGAGACAAGATCAGTGTCTATCCCTCCACTTTCCTCATGAGGAAGTTGTAGACTGCATTAAGGTCCTCCCTCAGTCTCCTCCAGGCTGAACAGGTCAAGTGACCTCAGCAGCTCCTCATACGACTTCCCCTCAAGGCCCTTCACCATCCTCAATGCCCTCCTTAGGACACTCTCTAATAGTTTAATGCCTTTTTTATGTTGTGGCACCCAAAACTGCACACAGCACTGAGGTGAGGCTGCCCCAGCTGAGAGCAGAGAAGGACAATCCCCTCCCTTGCCCAGCTGGCAATGCTATGCCTCATGCTCCCATGACATTCTTGGCCCTTCTGGCTGCCAGGGCACTGCTGACTTATGGTCAACTTTCCATCAAGCAGGACCCCCAGGTCCTTTTCCAGGTGCTGCTTTCTGGCATCTCATTCCCCAGTTGGTTCACATATCAAAGGTTGCCCCATCCCATGTGTAGAATCTGGCATTTGCCCTTTTTAAAACTTCACATGGTTGGTGATTGCTCAGCACTCCAATTTGTGATGGTGTCTCTGCAGGGCCTTACTGCCCTGGAGAGAGTCAACAGCTCTCCCCTGCTGTTTTGTATAGTCTGTGAACTGGCTCAGTATCCCTTCCAGTTTTGTATAGTCTGTGAACATGCTCAGTATCCTTTCCAGTCCTGTGTCCAGGTTGGTAATGAAGATGTTGAAGAGCACAGGGCGGGGGATGGAACTCTGAGGAACCCCAGCAGTGACAAGTCACCAATCTGACGTCACCCCATTCACTGTAACCCTTTGTGTCCAACCCGTGGGCCAATTGATCACTCATCACATGATGAGTTTATCCAGCTGTGTGCTGGACATTTTGTATGTGTACGTTGAGATCTTCATAATCTTCATAAACTTTTAATGCTTTAGTAATCTCTTGCTCTGAAAAAAATGTGGTGATTGTTCCATGGTAGATTAATTTACAATGTAGCTTAGAAAGAACAATAACCTTCACTTTTCTCATGTTAGTACCATAAATTTAGCTTTCTATATCCAAGTAGGTACTCCCAAATAAAGGAAAAGTTTTTGCAGAATGGAAAAGTTAGATATAAGAGATGTTTCTCATGATCCTCTGTATATTTGGGCTCTGATTAAGCCTGGTATTGCCCAGATTGTTCTTACAGTGAAAAAAAAAATGCAATTTATGGTATTTGGAATTAATTTTTTTCTAGTCCCCTCTTGGCAGGTATCAAATTTGGTTGGAGTTCTGCAGATAAATTTATAAAACTTTTTACATAAACTGTTTATGTCTCAATTTACTATTTCTAGAATAGAGAGACAGTTATCTGCTCAGTGAAAAATCTATGTATAAATGAAAAAAGAAAATGTATTTTCTGTAGTTTTGTCTTTTAGGATGTTTTACCCTGACACTGTATCTGTGTGATAGCTAGTCTGTAACACCCCTTGTAAACAGGTACTGGGCTGAAGGGCGTCTGCAGCACAGCGCTGAGGCACGTTGCCTTTGCAAGAGCTCCTACAGACACGGTACCCCAGCTCTGCACTGCTGCTACAGAGAGAATTTCAGAGTAAGTCTAGATAATGTAAGCAAGAGAACTTCCTAAGATTAGTGGGAAGGCTAGACAAATTGTGGTCATCGCAGTGCTAAATGCCAAGTGGCTTGCTGTTTTTGCTGTCACCCAGAGGTCAGAAAGAGACTTTAAAGAGATGGTGAACGTGTCCAGTCAGTTCCCTGAGGCCAGCTTGGTACTTGTTGACTTTGGTGTAACCACAGTTTGGTGGGGTGGCTAGGAGGACTGAAGAGCTCAAAAAGCCAAAGCATGTTAGCTTTGCACTGTTTTTTAAGAAGGACATATTTTCTTCCAAAACAACAACAACAAGACATCACCATGTTCAAGGAACTGACAAGTAATAAGCATAAACAGTCTTTAATTGCTTGTGGGAAAATGTCATAACAGATAATATGCATGATGGATTATAATTTAGAGACTGCTTCAGGCCTCCAGTCTGCCTTACAATCACAGATTAGAACAGGACAAGAGGAAAAAAGGCTGTGTAAATACAGGGCTTCTCCTCAGGTGGTAATGGTGGAAACTTCATGCAGCTAATACCAAAATATGCTCTAAACCACACTTTCTATTTCCACTCTGCATCTGACATATCATAAAGCTACAGAGACCTGATCTTGGCAAATGAGAAGAAATTGATTTTTAGAACAGGGTATCACAGACAAGTAAGTGGAAAATATCAAGGCTTGACCTTAGATGGCTTTTTAAACAAGCAGAATGCAATACAAACAAACAGTAAATAGATTTGGAATTTCAAAGAGCTGCTTATCTAAAGCTGAAAACAATAGAAGCCAACAATTTTAGACATAAATTAAAGAGGAAAAATATGAATAATGCTTAAAATATTTAAGAATGCTTATTAGACATCAAAAAAGTCTTTTCTTGTAACTGCCAAAGTGGGCAAAGTAGTTGTAATTATTTTTTTGAACTGTAAACAGTTACTAGTCTAGCAAGAGCACAAATGTTAGAAAACAAATGAGGCCAGATGTGTACAAAAAATATATATCAAGGAAAATCAAGATGGTTCTTGTGTTAAGTGCCATAAATCTAAGATTTAAGAATTGCAAAAAAAAAAAAAAAAAAAAGAAAACCAACAAATTTTACCCACAC